>JAEIFU010000370.1:0-146860 GCA_018904235.1 Lordiphosa stackelbergi
GAATATATCAAAATAGCTTACAATAAATAACTGGCCATACGAAAGTGGCGCTATCCATTGGTGAGTTTTGGAAATCAATTATACTAACATTATTCAAACGAAATTTTTCTATGAAAATAATTCAGAATCATTGTTTCTATACAGTTTACGAGCTGCGAGGGTATACAAACTTCGGTCGAGCCAAAGTTAGCTTGCCTCCATTTGTTTGTGATAACGTCGTTATTTTTTAAGCTCAAATAATTCGAAAAAATGTTCTGCTAATAAAAAAATATTCAAAAAATAATAATTGATTGTCCCATGATTCAGCACGTGAGTTTGCCGAGAATCTTTGTCATCAAGCTCGATATTTTGGTACTGCATACTTTAAAGGAATTTCCCCTTAATAAACGTCTCAGTATCTGCGAATCATTGCTCAAACGTTCAGTAAGAGATAAGGTCCTATTGGCTCCAAAATCCAACATTATAAACTTAACAAAATATATAAATGTTTGTCTTCATCTTTCATATTTCGAAACTCTATGCTGAACTCGATTCTTATAAAAATTCATACATATTAGCAGAAGGTCACAAACGAATGGGAAGCCCCGTCATATCTTAGAAAGCAGTGCATTCATATTAGAATTGAAAAATTTGTATTTACAACAGTTTAACATACAACAATTACAACCTCTCCCATAATTGTCCACCTTTTAATTTAAGGTTTAACCCATTGAGGTATAATAATTTTCTCTGCTTTACAGTTAATTGATTAGATTAAATCAGCATTCAAAGTTGATTTTGTATTAACATCAGTTTAGTTTTTATTACAACGTATTTGGATTCAGGTAAAACCTGCTTCAATGGAATTATAGCTGCAATTTGAAATGCTCTTAAATTTTTTGTAGCCAAATTGTTTGCTTCTTATTGATTGCAATTAGCGACGTTTTATGAAAGTAAAGTACAATTTTTGTTTTGTTTGGATATCTCTTATTTCTTGAACTTAATCAATTATCCTAAATAAAAATATATTTTATTAATATTCTAATTTTGCTGATAAAGGGCTGCTAAAATCTTCTATAGTAATTTTAAAAAATTCTGATATATTTTACCACTTTCGAGCGGAAAAATCAATCATCTTACTCCCAGTTTAGTTAGCGATAGTTTGTCAAATGTTTCACAAACTCTCGATTCTAAGCATACTGATGAATATTTAGCGAATCATAATTTTAACTGTTTTTTTTTTAAAAGGTCGCAATTTTAATTTTTTTTTATAAAACATTTCAATGAAGCAAGCTCATTTGCCGTTCGGGGCTATTTTTACTTGTTTAACAATATTTAGCGAATGTTCGTCAAATGTCAGACACTTTTGGAAGGGTCGCGTAAATCACAATTATATTTATGGTGGACTGGAAAATAATTTAGACCTTTGGAATGTCCATATTTACAAACATTAGGACATTTCAAATATATTCTACCTTCTATATTTTGAGCTGTTTCGCATAAAAACCGGACCATGAACCGAACCTTGAAAATATTAAAGCTCCCTAACCAAAGTCCGAACTTGACCCTTGTCCACAAAAAGAGGTTTGGTTCAAACAATCATTAAGTTAATTTTTTGAGATCTTTAATCATTTTCCCAATATTATAACAAGAAAAAACAGTTTTGTAGTACAGAATCGTTGAATGGATAGTAAAAGATGATTTTAAGAAATCCATTCCATTTTGAAATTACAAGAAGAAGAAAGTCAAGTCATGTTGGACAAAGGAATATTATTTGAATCATTGCCTTGATTAGTCTTTTTGAGCCCATTTGATTTCATGTGCGATTTAAAGTAGACTCGAAAATGACTCTTGCATACTTTCTGAATGTGAATTATTGAACTATGACTGTAAAACTGTAAAATTCTCGCAAATGACTGGAAATATGACTCGAAAATGGGTCGAAGCTGATCAGAAAAGCGGGGTTTTAACGACTCTTCAAGAAGAGACTCGGATAGGGAACCATGTTCTCCCTACAAAAGTATCTTTTACGGCTATTTTAATTAGACAGAGATCTCGAAAAAGTCTTGAATGTGATCACAAAATTCATAAGATGCTGACTGGATCTGTACTTTACGTAGAAGGTGAGGCTTTCAAAACTAAAAATTCAGCCACTTTTAAAAGACTTTTTAAAACACCTATAAATGACAACAATAAGGAATGTGGTCCAGTCGACTTACCAACATACACAGAGAAAAAAAGATAAAATTCATGTTTGCTATTCCCCTGATTAAAATGCACTTTTCATAAATATCTATATTATCATTTTATTTTGACAAGTAAAAAATATAATTCTCATCCATAATAATATCATTCACTTCAATAAAGAATGATACTAAAACTGTGATAACGATATGTAAAAAATATCGATTTAAAATTTTTAACATAATATGTTCACGCTCACTCACTTCAATACTGGCATAGCTCAAATTAATCCATTTAGAGAAACGTTAGTTCTGTTGGCCAATATCCACCGAGCTCTTGATTAACTGAATGAACCTTAAGATTATAATGAACTTGTTATGATATGTAAAGAAATATCAATTCCAAAATTTTTAAAATAGAACACAATACAGCGAGTATTTCTGCATCATTGAGTCGAAAATCGTATTTTTTGAGTTATGCCAGTATTGTACTTTATGTGGTCGGAGATGATTCCTTCTATGCGTTACAAACTTCGGGGCAAAATTATAATACACTTTTCAAGTGTATAAAAATTTAATTTTTTTTTCGGTGTAGCACACTTAGCTAAAATATGTCTAAAATGTTGACAGAAGGTAGTGGCAAAAATCTGTCAACTAGAGAACTCAGACTCAAACCAAAACCTTAGGTTTGGTAAGTACAAGAACCGGTCCGCGAACCGAACCTTACACTTTACAACGGGTTCGAACGCCCAGACCGAACTTTTACCAACATTTTACAGCTTTTGCACGGGTCACTGGTCACAGTGACACTATTCCATCTAATCTGGTCAATCTTTTCCCGTTTCATGAATGAATTTAAAATGCAATGTCTATTGATGTTATCTGCTTGCACGACTTAACGAAAATGTAATCTACAAGGCACTCATTTAAAGATATTTAATTTAGCAGACAATCATTGGACTTTAACAGCATAAAGGATCAAGACAAGTGTCTCTGCGCTGTCTTAATTTATTGATTATTTCCTATCTACTTGTCGGTTCAACTTTTTGTTGTTTATAATAAATTTTTTTCATTTAAAGCTTTAAAATATGAACAGTTTGCTTTATTGACTTGCCTATCTGGTTTATTTCACACATTTCGGGCCCCGTTCAGGTGTCAACAAATATATATTTTGATGGCGATCGTAAACTATTCTAAAATTGATTTCGCTTTGAGTGACATTTTTATTTGGCTCAAAACTAGTCATTGAACTCATAGATTAGTCTTACGAGTATCAAAAGATAATGATAGACCAAAAAGCTTATCAAGAATTTCTATGCACACATATATACACATAATTTCTCTGAGGTGGTCCAGAAAGCAGCATGTGCTTGAAATCGTCTGACTTGTTATCAAAGTCCATGTCAGTCACCGTCTGGTATGGGTGGAGTGATACCACATGCACTTTAATACTCACGTCATTGGAAATGGTCACTTCGTTATCGCGAAATATGAAATTTTGATCGGGACATGTCTCAATCTGTGGCGTATAATACTGGGCCAAGCAAATATCAGTTTGATTATATTGAGCTAGCTCGTTGGTATAACGATTGCACTTATCCAGATCTTTGCCATTTCTGGGTATGCTAAACTCGGTATGTGCCGCATCATAAGGACTCCAGTCAGTATCGTCGCATTCTGTAATTTTACATCTGTTTTGGTGGTTCACATCAAAAATAAACACCGGCACGAATTTCACAAAATCTTTACCTGTGCACCACAGTGCCGGCGGTGAAGACGTAGGTGACCGAGAACATGGCATGGAACATCATGGGCAAACAGATTAGCAGGAACACAATCAACTGAAAGCGCCCAAATTGTCCAATATGCTTCAATATGGAATCAAGCGTGACATCCTCTCGATCGGTGGAAATAGTGGGTGGCGTAGGTTGATTGTTTACTTCGCCCGTTGCCGGTGGCGCTTCATTAGTTGCCATTTTAAAAAATATTTGTTTCTATTGGAAGTTTTGTGATCACACTTTCGCACTTTAAGTTTATTTTTGCACGCATTTAATTTGATTTTTTCTCATACTTTTGAATATATATTTTGTTTTTGTTTTAACAAACGTATCCGAACAAGTTTTACGTTGTGCACGGCGCAAAATAACTTGAACAACTGAGTGTGTGCTTTGCGATCCGCTCATTTCGTTCGGCAGCCGGCAGCCGACTAAGCGAATGTGTGTGTGCATGTGTGAGTGTACCACTTGTTTTAAGGGGGGGTATTCTTATAGCACGTCCTCTTCATGTATTAGCCTTGATTAGATTCTCTAGGCTTTTATTCCGATTTTGATTATGTCTTGAAATTAACTTGAGTTTAAGGGTCGTGTTTGCAATCAATTGGTTATTTTATATGGCCATTGGGGAAAGTCATTTTGATTGTGTTTCCATAGAGCTGATTCATTTGCTGCTCCTTCACTTTTCGTTTCTGCTGAATTTTCTTGATGCCACGCGTACCAAGTATCCAGTTACTTTCCATTCAAGTGCCGAAATGTTAAGACTTTAGTTTCCACTTTGTGATAGTAAGGTAAAGTTTTTGTTTCATTACACTGAGAAAAATGCGTTTGTGTTAATTCTGAAATATAAAACGCCAAGGCTAATTAAAGAATAATTTTTGAATAAATATTTGATAAAACTAATGTAATAAATTCTAGAATACTTCATTTTTAATTATTCTATGCCTTATTAGGCGTATGTTCATAAGCGGGATCGAAGCAAGACGGCACCACAACCGACCATTAAACATTTCTCATTTGAGAAATAGTTGATTATTTCTTTTCCAAGTTGTTTCTTTAGCTCGATGCAATTTCTTCATTCTGGGAAAATCTTATACCGTTTTTACCAGTTTGGGAGATAAATATTTTGAGAGGATTAGTTTAGTTGAATAACACTGTGCAACAGTCAAAAAAACTACCAAGAACCACTATGCGGAATCGATAGTGCTACCCGAACTGAGTAAATCCCTATCAGCGTTTGTCTAGATTGGAAGCACTTTTTTTTTATGGACCCTGAAAGTTTTTGAAATTGGGTGTGCCAACCAAAAAAAAGTGTCATTCGTTTTGGGCAAACAGCTCATTCAGTTTTAGTGATAGCTGCAAACTGTCTTCGGTAAAGTTGTAGCTGACAGTCCGCAAAATAAATTCTTCATATAAAGATTTTTTAAAAATTCATGTTTTCCGGTAGTATTTCTTAAAAAACTTTTTTCAAAAACGTATTTTTTTACTTTTTCGTGTATAACTTTTAAAAAATCAGAATTTTTCGCATACTTTCTTTGGCAAAAAAGAAGCCTTTGAGATACCAAACAACTCTGCTGAACAAGGTTTTACAATCTGAACACTTCTGCATCCTCCAAATCGGCCCCAAAAGTGTGAATTTCCAAAAAAATGACTTTTTTGTTGTCATTGTTTATTAGATACAGATTATAATCTGAATGAGAGAGCAATTCAAAGGGCATAGCCGAATAAGCTTGGGAAAACTAACCAGTAGATTTTTGAAAATTTGAAAACCGTCAGCCTGATCCGCTTACCATTCTCATGCTAGTACTACGCAAGGCTGCCAAGCTCGTCGCAAGATACCACCTCGTTTCCAGCATAAAGATGGATTAAAGATCCCGCTCCAGTTGTTTTTACCCTATTTATTTCTATTTAGATTATACATTTTGGTAAACTACTTAGGCTTAAGATCTTATTATTAATTATTATTATTATTACTATTTTTATTTTTTTTTTTATTTTTAGAATCCTTTCATTTTAAAAAATCGTCCCATACAATTTTTTGTCGGTAAAGTCCAATTTGCTCCATTTATTAGTTCCAAGTTTATCTCTCTTCCAAAATCTGTTCCCCCAAAGTACAATTGCCTCGTCTCTGCTAAAATGGGACAGTCGACAAGAAAGTGTATAATATCCTCACGCAACTTCATATTACAAAGCGAGCAATTTCCAAGACCTTATTTGTGTCTTGAGAACTATTTAACCGGTTTTAAAAATTTTTTCAGTAAAAGCTAATACCCAAATGCATCAAATTAATGTTTGAAATTTATCAAAAATAAGTTTCATATCATCGAACACACTTGCCGAAACTTTAAATGCGATTATCTCGGAAGCACTTTCTCAAAATCGTTGCAAAAATTAAAAGAGTAACTGTTGACCGATTTTCAAAAGTTTCCATTCCGTGAGAAAAAAGTCGATTTTTGAAATTTTTACCTTGGAACCCCATAACTCCGCTATTAATTGACTGATCCAAAATATCTTAGTTCACACCAGAATTACATTAGTTCTTAACACAACCCCGTCGTCAGTTTTACCTTCTGATAATCCGTTCTCAACAAATTTTTGCTACTACATATAGGCCTATATTTCAAAATTTTTGGCCAACTCTGAATCGGAATAAAGCAACAACAAAAATTTTCTAAATTAAATTTAACCGATTATCTATCCGCTTATTATCAAACCGCTTGTTAATGATTTAATTTTATGTAAATCTTTAAAAAATGACACCTGAAGGTAAAAAAGATAAATAAATCATCAAACAGTTGGGGAAAGATCATTGGCGTTGTAGCAATAATGTATAACAATTGCAATACTAAGAAACTCGCTCAAAAAGCTCGATGTTAATACATAAGTATTTTTTCATATGTCGAAATCCATTAATTGAAATGTTCCGAAAAAACAAATATTTTAATTTGGAAAGCGATTATCGGGGGATTTTTTGGAGGTACATATCAGTTTCGAAATTTAAATTTAATTTAACGGAGTTGTGGAGTACAGATAACAGTATTAATAAGGAAAGCTTTAATGAAAGTCCCAGTTTATTGCGGTTACATATAAAATCAAGACACATAAACAGTAAAACATATTCAATTTTTACTAAATATCCACTTAATGGTAAAAGCAACGAATGTGAATACTAAGATGCAACATCCAATATCTTTTTGATATATGTGTTGGTTTTTCATGATGCGAGAGGAAAGCCGTCATTTTCTTGAGAATTTATTTTCAAAACCGGGTCCCACCAGCAGGACCTACCATTCAAAATTGTTGGTATGGAATATCGCTTCTAGGTATTCATGTTCTTTGATAAAACACTATACTCAAAAATCCGGCACTATTTTAGCTTTCCTAATGACATGTAAACTATTGGCAGTTGCTCACTTATTTCGTTCAAATCACTGATCATAAAGCCTGCTGAAATCCAAATATTTACTATATATTTAAAAGAACAGAATTTGAGTATTGACCTCGAGCCCGCAATACTCAAATTCTACGATTTAGAAAGGTTGCTAACTACCAACTTTATTTAAAACAACTAAAGAATGTACCATTATTAACAAAGATAGAGATGAAAACACAAAAAATTTTATATTTTTATGTGTTTTATTAATTTGACCATGTTACACCACTCCTTAAATAATCTGATGCAGCATTTTATTATTTAAATGGTTAAAAGACACATCAGCTGTAAAAATTCTGGGGTATTGTCAAATCTGGAACGTGGTCATTTTAAATTTTGAAAACTTTGACCACCGTTTTAGGACCAAGAAGTAAGAGGATAAATTCGAGAATTTTATAGCGCACTGGTGCGCGTTTCTCGTCTTTAACGAGGCCTGGACGCTCCCGGTCCATCTGCCTCTCCTCAAACTGTCTAGCGACAGCGGTTGCAAGGATATCCTGCTTATATTTAATTGCGTTACTTTTCTTCTTGCTTGAAGGTTCTTTTCTTGGGGCTTCCAGATGATCGAACACTGACCGAGGCCCGCCATTGGCAAGTCTTCTTAGAACAGGCGGTCTCCACTTGCCTGAGCCCACCGTTTGAGACTGAAATATTTGTTACCCGGGTCTCCAGCTAGGCTGACTCTCCACGCGGTCCGAATGACACCTTAGTCCGGCTCTGGGGGAGATGTGTTGGGTTAGGAAAGGGAAAGATATTCGGGCGTGCGACAGAAATCTCTAGAGATTTTGCCGACGGTTGGTTTGTAAATATCTAGAAAAATTCGTTGGTGCCACAGAACTTCTAGAGATTTCATTTTCTAATTAGAAAATCTAGTTGGAACACCAGATGTTCCAATTAATGTTCCATCTCTAAAAACAGGGCTGAAACTTTCGCCAAAAATTCCCTTATTTTAGATGTGGGTTAATTTAATGATAAACTGAAATTTTTTTTGTGTTGTATGTTTTATGATGTATTTTTAAATAATAATTCAATTTTAAGTCGCATTCTCCACCAATATAATGCAAAATTTAAAAATTTGGTTTTGTTGTGAGGGCGCCATCAGGTATTAGTTTCCATCCCTTAATCCGCTAGCTGTCATGTAGAGGGCGCCAGTTCGACAAAAGGCGCTGGTGAGAAAAGAGCTTTGCAAAACCAAAAGAAATTTCTGTGGCACTTACGAATTGGAATTCGGTTGGAATTTGGTTGGAAGAGGTTTCTGTGGCACCCCCGATTGTGTTGGAATTGGGTGTGAGTGACAACACAAGCGACTCGTCGGTGCACTGCAGCGTGACACCCGCTGACTGTAGGGGACTGCTTATTTGTGGGGTAAACCCACTTATTCGCAGCTAACCTCCATAGGAAGTCCGTTCGCTATCAATCAATCACACCTAGCGATCATCCGTCCGATGGCCCAACAGCTAGGCCCTAGTTCTTCGGGATTCGCAGGTGTAAAATCTTATTAAGTGCTTGGTAAAACGTGGTATATGACCAGATATATCGATATTTATGTTTTAGCACTTCTGCAGATTACTCGTCAACAAATAGACCTACTTACTGGAAAATTGGCGTACATACCCTCCCAGACAAAAGCTACCATCCCTAATTTAAATTATTCAAAAATTTTCTTTGGCAGTTTTTTTAGGCTTATTCGGCTATGCTCTTCAAAATTTTGACCTAATAAAATTTGATTTTGCGAAACCCTTCTTGATCAGAGCTTTTTCGTCTCTAATGTGTTCGTCAACGAGCAAATGAGCGCTTTCAGGTAACTATCATTCAATACAAATTTGTGATTTATTTTACCATTTCTGAAACAATCACTTTACTCTTCCATCCACAGCGATGTTCATATCGACAGCACGTCCCTTACCGTTTGTACTGTTCCAACCAATATTTATGAAAACCCATCTTAATCAGAGCTTTTTCGTCTCTAATGTGTTGTCGGCACTTTCAGGTAACTATCATTCAATACAAACTTGCGTATTATTTTACCATTTCTGAAACAATCACTTTACAAAAAGTAGACTTCGTCGAAGTAGAATACGGCTCCTGTCTTATATTGGTACAGACCAAATTTTTCCGTTTTACTTTAATGCAATGCTTTAGTATTAATAGGAAGGAAATATTATTTACAAAATTAAAAGAAAAGAATTCTACTCATGTAATTGCCCACGTACTCCTGACTTTGATACTTCTATAATTGTTTTATTTCTATATTAAAACAATAATGTTAAATAACTTAGTACAATTTCAACCAAACCAACAATATTTGCTTGATTTTTACTTTGTTTATACGCCAGCTATTTGCAAATATAAATATTTTGCAAATATTCAACTCATTGTTTATACAGAAGTTTACATGCTAAAACAAGAGTACTTTTGAGTGTTGCCTGATAGATAAAATTGCTAAGCAAAACTAATAATCGATTTATTGTGTATTTTAATTAGTTATGATCATCCTGTCGTGGGCACAATCTTGGATAATTTAGGAATTGTTTGTTTTATTACAATGTTAAATCAATTGATACGTGACTTTGTTAAAAATGGGAACAGTGAACGACTTTTTTGCAAAAATAAGTCAATTTATCAGTTTCAGTACTCAAAACTTTACAAAGTACTTGCAAACAAAATAAAAAAATATAATTCATCGAATATACATAATTATTTCGCTTTCAACCATTTTTCTATTTGACGCGTAAAATATTTTTGGCTTGAGAACAAAAAATGAGCTCCTGGTGTTAATTTTTATATATTCTCCTGTCAGTTGAATGGACTCAAATTTTGAAAATAATTATCAAAAACATTGTTTACGTCAATGCATCAAAATAACAAATAAAAATATAATTGAAGATCTTTTAAAAATTTCTCCATTAAAATTAACATGTTAGAAAAACATTTATTGGATTATTGGGAGTTATTTGCCCCTGGGAAAACCAGTAATTTATTTAGTATGATTGGCGAAAAAAAGTTGGGCAATAAATTTTAAATTTAATTTTTTATAATCACTGTGTTGAAACAGTAAAATTTTGAATGAGGGGCGTGTTCGTATAATATGTAAGTTATTTATGTACATTGTACCTCATCTTGTTTATATGAGGTGGTCGCGGGACGTGAAAAAACCGTGAATTGTAATGAACGAGAAGAAATCCATGAATGAGTCTGTTTTCGCTACTCATTGTACTCACGTGCATCAAGACCACAATTTTTCGCCATCTAGTCAAATTCTTGGAGAAAGACACCCACGCTTGTTGACCGAACAAGGGGTGCAGATGCCAGCGTGCGACAAAAAGTCTCGTGCAAAAATAGGATTTTAATAAATAAAACGAATAAACTTGTTGGTGGGGTTAGTGACCTTTTTATAGTTTTAATAAACTTTTAAATAAAATAAAAATTAATTAAATACTTTACTTTAAAATTGAGGTTTGAGCACTCAATGGAGACCTCCACAGAGTATGACTTACCATTGATTATATTGTGTACAAAGAATATCCCAATATAAAATCCGCAGTAAATAAAATAAGGAAAGTAAATTTAAGAAATCTACTACACAGAAAAAATTTCGTCGGTAAATTCAATCAATTCTGTGGTTGAAATGCTCCAACCCATTATCATAACCTATGTGGCAGTGGCCGGGTGTGGCTCAGCGTTTAGTGTGCTGGCTTGCTGTGCGGGAGGTCGTGGGTTCGATCCCACCTCGGAGCATCTAATAAAAAAGGTTTTTTCTTTCTTTAGAAAATAGCTTATATACATCCGGTCACCTTCACCAGCTATTGGTGCCAGCTGTGAAGCAACTAGCCATGAAAAATCAAATTCTCAAACTTTGCCGTTCGGATTCGGCGTTAAACTGTAGGTCCCTTTCTCTTGTGCGAAAAATTTAAAGCACACACGCCAAGAGACTAAGAGAAGCTTGGCTTGGTCCCTTTGGGCTGTATAGCCAATTTTACATTATAATGGGTTAAACTCACCGTCAGGTACAGTAAAAGTGGCGTAATGATTAAGGTAGCACAGTAGATATCTAACAGAAAGCCGCAGTTTCCAAAACAACAACAATCACACAAGCACAGAAACTTAGCTAGATTTACTACTTGTATGGATAATTTATACCAAAACTACAGTAAACAAAACAAGAACAAAAAATAGGTATCAATATTTCGCAGTAAAACTTACTGTGAGAATGGGCAGATTTAACCAAGGAAAGTTTTAAAAAAATTCTTCTTTTTAGTTATGAGTCAATTCGATGTTTGAATGAAAGTTGTTAATAGTTGTTTATGTTTTATGATGCGTTTTCAAATTATAATTCAAATTTAAGTCATATTCTCCAATATTAAAATGCAATATAACTTGCCAACCCTTAGCGCTTGTTGGTACCCAGTTGGCGGCACAATAGGTAGGTTTTGCGAACAAGTATGGAAACGCAAATTTTAATATTGAATATAAATACTTAAATCATTTCATGCAAAAAAAAACAAAATAAATTTTGCTCATTAAAAATGTTTGGGTGGAGAGTTTTGCTAACTCTCCCAACAAAACACAAAAAATTTGAAACCAACCGAAACTAAGAATTCCGAGAAAATTTTTAGTTGAATCAATTATCTACATTCTTAGCCAAAAACCGTTCTCATCTTCCAATTTTTCGTCTCTAGACAACTTGTTTTTTCCTTGTTCATCGTCGAGATAGCTGAACAATTAATCAGCAAAGTTGCTAGGAACACAACCAGGTACTGGTGCATACATCGGTGAGATGTATATGGGGTGCCACAGAAATCTCTAGAGATTTTGCCGACGGATGGTTGTAAATCTCTCGAAAAATTCGTTGGTGCCACTGAACTTCTAGATGATTCCAATTGATTTTCATCTCTAAAAACAGGGCTGAATCTCTCGCCAAAAAATTTACCTTATTTTAGATGTGGGTTAGTTCAATGATTAACTGAAATTTTTTGATTTTGTTATATGTTTTATGATGCATTTTGAATTAATAATTCAATTTTAAGTCGCATTCTCCACCAATATAATGCAAAATTTAAAAATTTGTTGGCGCCAAACATGAGGTATGAGTTTCCATCCCTTAAACCGCAAGCTGCCATGTAGAAGGCGCCACTTCGACAAAAGGCGCTAGCGAGAAAAGAGCGTTGCAAAATCCTCTAACAAAACATTAGAGGTTTGAAACCAACCAAAAGAAATTTCTGCGGCACCTAAGAATTGGAATTCGGTTGGGATTTGGTTGGAAGAGGTTTCTGTGGCACCCCGATATGGACCGATTTGATTAAAACAAGTGTTGTCTAAGCAGTTGATACCAATAGCTTAAGGCAAAGTGAATTCAATACGTAGGGAAAATAGGGGGTTGTGATCATAGTTTTGTTTTTTGAACATATCTTAGCCAAAAATAATAATTTTTCGTTCTGTAAATTTTGTATTTTAGTTAAAAGACGCATGTAACTTTGCTTATCATTAGTTTTAAAAATCAAATATTTTGGGTTTTTTCATTTAACATTGAAAAAATAAAGGGAAGCTAACTTCGGCTCGACCGAAGTTTATATACCCTTGGAGCATGATATATGTCCTAAACAAATAATATTCATAACTGGAAACTATAGAGACGATACCTATTTTTTCGACCGAGCGTTCCTACTGTAGCTATATGCTATAGTCATCCGACTTGGATCAAACTTGACAGAATTGTGTGTTAGCATATAATATTTATTAGTAACGATAATTTAAACATGTGGGACAAATGCTAGCTTATACTTGCAGGCAATCAGTTTTAATTTGCCCCGCCCCCTCCTCCCGAATTTGAAAAATCTACTCCCACGTTTGTAAAAAACTTCTAAAAGTTACATTAGAAAAAGCCGAATAAGATCGGATGAGCGTTCTCTTTGATATGAAACACCCCCCTCCACCCCCCCCCACCCAACAAAAAGAAAGAGAAGAAAAGACAGAGAAAATATGAGCAGCAGCTCCATTTATCTCTTACTCTATACGATATAAATATATCGCTTGACCGACTTTTCACTTGTTTTAGACTGGTATGGTAGCTATACTATATACTTTCATAAAACTTGTCGAAATTATTTGAAAGCATAGAGAACTTAAAAACACGAGGTTCGGACACGTTTGCGTGGAAAACAAAAAAGTTTTTCTCACTAAAACTACTTTTTCAACAGATCGTTCCTATGGCAGCTATATGCTATAGTCATCCGATCCGGCCGGTTCCTACAAATGTACAGCGTATTTGTACCCAAAAAGACTTTGTGCAAAGTTTGGTTACGATAGCTTTAAAACTGAGTTAGGAGATAGCATAAAAACAGACGGACGGACAGACGGACATGGCTAAATCAACTCAGCTCGTCATGCTGATCAAGAATATATATATTCTTCTTCTGTGCGTTACAAACATTCGGACAATTTCAATATACCCTCTCCAAGGGTATATAGCTTGTGAAAAGGAGTAAAGGAATGGAAAGTAAAGCCATACTTATCAAATCTGTCTACAAGTCAACAGTTATTCGCTCTAAAGTTGTCTGGAAAAGTTATAGTGTTTTTTCAAAGAATTTAATTTGTATTGGACATTAAAACGTACCGCGTCAGTTGCTTATATTTTGCGGTGGTTTAATGTTTAATATTTTAAAAAGTTTCTTAAATTAGACTATGTCAGAACACCATACGTTCTATTGGTAAACTTGCGACTAAATATTTTTAAAGCATGTGGGCCTCAAATGACAAAAATAGTTTAATTTGAAAGTTGTTTTTCCTTTGTCGACTCATTCCAGATGTGAGCATATGTATTTTATCACAGCTTTTATGTGGCATATAAAGTTAATTGATGATTCAATTTTATCGGTATATTTAGTTCCATCCATATTTATCCATGTCCCAATGTCAATACTCCAACCAAATCAAATAATAATAACGGTATTCGGGACTCCTTTTCAACATATTGTATAAAACTGTTAGCAATACCGGAACCTCTATTCGTTTCGAATTAATCTCTGACTTCAGCAAAATTTTCACGTGCTAAAAACGTGATAGTTCCATAATGATTTAAGCATTTTGCATTATAATGTACATATTTCTCTGAGCATTCACAAAACCAAAAACTGATCATTTAGCTGGCACCAGGCCAAAGCATCTAACAAAATGAAAAAGTGTCTAGCAGCTACGTCACGATAATCATCTTAGTCTACTTTTATATATCTATCATTTGTCGTTATTATCATGTTCATGACCAGGGGTAAGTTAATTATACTAAGAAATTATTTGTTGTATTGGGAATCACATGAGGGGAAATAAACCGGTTTGAGTTCGTTTTTATGATTTCAGTTTTCTTCTGTAAAGCACTAAACATTGTAATAGCAAATAGTAAAAAAGTTGTGAATTTCGACGTGTATAATCTGAGCAGCGAAACCCCATTGTTAACTTGTCAAAATCGTGTTGAAAAATAAGAGCACTTTAGTTCTGTTTTTTGTTTGCTTTTGTTCGTTTCCGCTTATCAACGTTTGTAATTAGCTTGAAAATAAAAATTATAAATTGATATATATAATTTTTTTGCAATGTTCTCTCATAGTTTTCCTCTCTTTTGCTCTTTCTTTTGTTTACAAATGAGCAAAATTCGAACATTTGTGAATTTTATGAATGAGTTGATGAATTGTTTTTGTTAATAAAAAAACACCTGTACACCGTGTCGTATATTTATTTTCGTTGTTCAAGCTATTCCATTGTCAGTTAATACATTATTTATTATTGGTTTTGAAGACCTTCAACCTTTCATTAGATTGCTGAAATACAAATCATGCTTTACATTTTAATATGCTTTGTTCAGAAACGAGGTTGATGGGCTTGCGGTATTGAGTTGACAGGGCCATTTTTGCCAATGGTGTGAAAAATATAAATCAATTCAAATGGCGTTATTTAAACAATTTTGTACTAAAGCTTAAATTTAAAATTAATAAGTATACACAGGAACTGGCAACTATTATGTTACGAAAGAGATAAACACACAACAATAAGTATACACAGGAACTGGCAACTATTATGCAATTATTTATTAATTGCTATTGGAGATCAAAAGTCCCATTAGACATACACTTGTCATACTATAAACATTAAAGACGACAAGCATGTGTCAAAAAGCGAAGTCTTTAAAAATTACACTTTCTTAGATAAACGAGGCGATCATGATTCCACAACGACCTATTGCTTGAAACCTCAATGTAATGTAATGGACGGGTGCCACAGAAACCTCTTCCAACTAAATTCCAACCGAATTCCATATCTCAGGTGCCACACCAATTTCTTTTAGTCGGTTTCAAACCTCCCGTGTTTTGTTAGGAGGCCCAATTCACCACAAACAATTTTGACAAGCAAACTAAATTTTGGAAACGTAGACAACAATTTTTTTCTGGATAGATTGCATGAAATAAATAAATAATTTAATTATTTTAAACTTTGAAATTTGCGTTTCAATAAAAAAAATGTTCTACAGTGAAAAGAATCCCGAGCACTTTAACTAATTCCTGCGTGTCTACTCATGCTGATTACGAGTTGGTATGTCAGAGCCTTATCTTAGTTTCCGTATCCAAGATATTCGCGAAAAACTAAATTTCCGTCTTCTTGCCGTTCTAAAATTTTTGTGGGCCACACTAAGCATTAATTGCTGATTTTATGAAGCTTCTACTGAGAAAAAACAAACACGCCATATAAGTATTGCCAATGGCGTCGAAATTAGCCTTCAAAGTAAAATTTTACTTGATTGAACTAAACCGTTTGCTACCAATCCTTTTTTTTTTCCCATTTATTCGCGCCATCTCATCATATAGTTACACATATGCACTAATTATTGAAATATTGTGGCATTTTTGTCAGGACCGCAGGCAAAGTTACAGCCGGTTATATCTGAAAATCAAGATTAAAATTTATGGGAGAAAATTTGTATAGCAGTTCCAAAAGGCAACTTGCTATAGCATTGGCTTAACAAAATATTTATTAAAATGTAAAATAACAACATTTCGAGACAAGCCAACCGTCGGCAAAGTCTCAAGATACAGCCCACAGCGCCATAAGCCGAGCTCCCCTCAAACCGAAATAGCTCACATTAAAAGCAAATACCCCGAGAAGTTCTATTTCCACGCAACGCAATCCCGGCTCCGCAGAAACGATCTATCAACCCAGCAAGTGATCCCAAGGGCCGGGAAACACAACGGAAACACTACCTCAAACAGGGGATGGTTTTTAAATAAGTCCCCATTAAATGAAAATGTATTTTTTTTTTTCAGTACAGTACCCCAGTTGTATATTCGTAGTGAAGTTTTAGGATAAACAAGTAAGAAAGTCGGTCAAGCCCGACTGTAGCAGCGGAAGCGAACTTATATTCACTCATAACTTGGTATCACCCATCCGATCGATAAAAAATCTTGATTACTAAATATGCGTTTACCTTTGGTACAGATTATATAAAGTTAAATTTTTTTTCTTCACTTTTTATCTCCCCACTCTGGTCCCAATCACTCAGAGAAAAAAATAAGCTGATCGTGCTTGATATCAAGCAGTTTTGATGTCAAAAGTACGGTAAGACAGAATGTTCTTGGATGCAAGCCTTGGAGCTTGGTTTTAAGCATGGAAAGTCTCGAATTCAAGAACATAGTCCGGTGAGACTCTATTTCAAGGTTATAGTAAAATCAGCAGAGCTCCATGGGAATGCATTCCTCGGTTGTTCGGTGAACTTGAAGTTGGTATTTTGAAGGACCATTTCGCTAGACCACAAAAGATAACAGCTAAATTTTGATGAATGACTGCGTTTACACTGCTTGACACATGAGAAATGATAGTCTAGTAGTTGTGCTTGTTGTTATCATGGAGAACAAGTATTAAAGAATAAATTTGCGCTCAATTTTAGGTGGTGTTTGGAGATAGAGCCTAACGAGAATACTTAAGTGCCCGAAAAGATACGAAAAGAAAATCACAGTGGTTAGAGCGAGACGAAAATATTCCAAAAGGTATCCAGAGAGCGGAAGTCAGAGCAAACAGCTGACTAATTTCTGATAGAAGCGGTGTCGACTGTGCAATCGTTCAGTCTAGATGTCCTAGTCCTATATAGTAAATTTACCTTGTCCTAGTCTATGTAGTGATGTTTAAAATGTGAATAGTTTACCAACTTTATAGTAGAATCATAATTAAATATAGGCCTACTAGATTATTGTCTCATGTGTCCAACATTGTAAACGCAGACTTATTGTGAAACATGGAGAATAGAGGTTAATTCAAAGAAGTCTGAAGTTATGATATTTAAAAAACGAGAAAGGCAAAGCTAACTTCGTCTGTGTCGAAGTTCTGATACACTTGAAAAAGCTTGTCTCAACGGTTAGCGACTTCGACCAAACTTCGCAGATCAGCTTAAGAACATTCAATATTAGCCATGACCTTGTTTGAGAGCAGTAATATTGAGAACAAAACACTATTTTTCACTAAAACCCATTTTCCGACCGAACATTTGTATGGCAGCTACAAGAAGTAGTCATCCGATCCGGTCGGTTTCGACATATTAGCAGCGTGCAGTCAAAAGAAAACTCCGTGCAAAGTTTCAGCTCGATAGCTTCAAAACTGAAGGACAAGTTCGCGTAGAAACGGACAGACACACAGACGGACGGACGGACAGACGGACGGACAAAGCTTAATCGACTCCGCTCGTCATGCTGATCAAGAATAAAAATACTTTATGTGGTCGGAGATGATTCCTTCTTTGCGTTACAAACTTCTGGGCAAAATTATAATACACTTTTCAAGTGTATAAAAAGTGGATTGAAGTTTAGTTGTGAAGGGTGATTTTTTAAGAGCTATAGGAAAGTTTTTTAAAAAAACACACATAAAATTCAGAAAAAAGCATGAAATCTCTATTTGAATCGATAGTACGGTCCATATAATTTAATGTTTGAAGATTATTTCATGCAAATGTTGACCGTGACTGCGCCTCAAATGGTCCATCCGCTCAGTATTTCTCACGAATTAATGCGTCAATGTTGTCTTCCAATGCGTCAATTAAAGCGGTCTTGTCTGCATAGACATGAGCTTTAACAAAGCCCCACAAAAAATAGTATAAAGGCGTTAAATCGCTCGATCTAGGCGGCCAATTGACCGGTCCGGAACGTGAAATAAAATGTTCACCGAACTCGCCTCTCAATAAGTCCATTGTTGTTCGTGCTGTGTGGCTTGTGGCACCGTCTTGTTGAAACCACATGTCATGCAAGTCAAGCTCTTGCATTTTAGGCAAAAAAAAGTTGGATATCATCTCACGGTTGCGCTCACCATTCACAGTTACGTTACGATTCGCATCATCTTTGAAGAAGTACGGTGCAATGATGCCACCAGCCCATAAACCGCACCAAACTGTGACTTTTTCTGGATGCATTGGTAGCTCTTGCAATGCTTCTGGCTGATATTCACTCCAAAATCGACAATTCTGCTTATTTACGTACCCATTGAGCCAAAAATGAGCTTCGTCGCTGAACACAATTTTTCGGTAAAATAGTGGATCTTCGGCCAACTTTCCAAGAGCCCATTCACCAAAAATTCTACGTTGCGGTAGGTCGTTCGGCTTCAATTCTTGCACCAGCTGTATATTGAAAGGCTTAACACCTAAATCCTTTCGCAAAATTTTTAACAGAGGCCCAATTGCTGCGAACGGCGACGAATCGATAATTGATGGTCATCGTTAACACTGGCCGATACAGCTGCGATATTTTCTTCAGTTCGCACTCTACGTAAGCGTGTTGGTGGTTTAATGTCCAACAATGTAGTAGATCCTAAGAAAATACCCGACCTTATAGACATTGCCATAACAAGAAAAGTTCCACAAAACTTGGTAACTGCAGAAGCACTCGCAGATTTGTCGTCAGACCATTCTCCAATTATTTTCACCCTTCTAGAGTGCCCTCAAATCAGAGAGAGTATCCTCGGAGACTGACATCCCATAAGACAAACTGGCTCAAATACAAAGGAGATATCAGCAGTCACATTAAACTGAGCCCCAACCGTCAACAGCGAAGAAGAAATTGAAACCTCAGTCCAAGCCCTTAAGCTCAATTATTACGGCAGCTGCTTATCACTGAACCCACTAACAACGACAACAACACCTAAGCAAGATCGTAGATTAACGAGCAGCTACATAGACCGGCTGGTCACGGAGAAGCGGCGTGCCAGAAGAGAATGGCAGACCAATCGGCCGCCAGCTGCAAGGACTCGCCTGCGACATACAGAACGCGTACTCCACAAAGCACTCGAAGCAGAGGAGCAGTTAGCCGCTACATCGAAAAATTATCGCCCACAAACACCAAATTCCCCTATGGAGAGCACATGCAAGCATAAAGCCACCTGCTAAGGTAGACACGCCTTTGAGGGATCAGAGAGGAAGATGGGCCCGCAGCGACGAAGAAAAGGCAAATGTTTTCGCACTTCACCCCTAAGAAAATGTTTTCCAGCCGAACCACACCAACTAATGCATACGCACTGCCATTGATTCCTAATGCCGCACAGACTTGCCCAATCAAAGTTCATTCCGCTTGGAAATAAAAATGTTATCAGAGAACTTAATCCTAAGAAAGCACCAGGATATGATCTTATTACGCCTAAAATGATCATGGAACTTCCAAGTCCTTGCCATTTCATATATCTCAAGAATCTTTAATGCTGTAACTGCGATGTGGATACTTTCCAAACTCAGTGGAAGAAATCTACAATCATAATGATTCCGAAACCAGGAAAGGATAAAACTCAAGCGTCATCATATAGACCCATAAGCCTTCTACCTTGCCTATCAAAAGTGTTTGAGAAGATCTTACTTCGCAAAATTGATACGCATGCACAAAATATAATTCCTTCACATCAATTTGGGTTCCGAGCAAAACACGGGACCATTGAGCAAGTCAACCGTTTAACTTCGGATATTCGGACGGCGTATGAGCACCACGAATACTGCTCCGCAATTTTCCTAGATGTTGCCCAAGCATTTGACCGCGTTTGGTTGGACGGTCTTATTTAAAAATATAAGACACTGCTTCCCCCAAATACTCACCAACTCTTAGAATGTTATGTCAGCAGCAGAGTATTCTCTGTCCGACAAAATGAGTACACAACGGAAGAGTCCACCATTGGGGCGAGGGGCCACAGGGTAGCGTTCTCGGTCCTTTTCTGTATGTATTGTACACTGCAGAACATTACAACAGACCCCCGACCAATCATTTATCCATTGGGGGCAACTGGCGCATAAAGATCAATGAGCTAAAGTGTAAACACGTGACGTTTACACTCAACAGAAAACACCCGTCCCCAGATATCCCTAAACGCGACCTTGGATACCCCAATCAAACGATGTTGTATACCTTGGAGTACACCCGACAAACGGCTCACCTGGGGAAATAACGGAAACACATAGAAATAAAGCTAAAGGCCAACAGCCTTCACTGGCTAATTAACTCCCGTTCCCCTCTAAAACTGGAATATAAAGTATTACTGTACAAAAGCATCATAAAGCCAGTCTGGACTTATGGCTCGCAACTATGGGGAAATGCCTGTGCGAGCAGTGTGGATATTCTTCAGCATCACAATCAAGAATTCTAGAACACTACTGGAGCGCCATGGTACATTCGTAACGGAGTGTATCCACAACGACCTAAGGGTCCTATTGGTCGAAACTGAAATCACAGCACTGAAACGCAAATATTCCGAGAAGCTTGCGCACCCTAATGAACCTCTCTCACCCTGCACAACCTTCTCGTCTCAAAACCCCCCGCTGAAGTAACGACATAAACCACCCCAGGGGATGGTTTTATAATAGTTTCTAGATTAAGATTTGAAAACTTATTGTTAGTCTCATTAAGAGAAGATTCAATAAATTCCAAACAGCTAAAAAAAAAGAAAAAAACAATGTAATTTTGGTGCGAAATTTAGTCACAATAGCCCGAATAGCCGCTTCAGTGAGTCGATTAAACTGACCATAAAATGGAACACAGACAGAGCACGCATTTGGATTATAAAATTCAATAATTTGCATGCGTTGTTCGTTTGTAAGACGAATCATGGTTAAATTATAGGCCAAACTGAAGATGTTTGACAGTGAAACAAAACACGAACCGTGCGTGAGCTGTTTAAACCAGTGTTGCCAAAAAGATAATAGCTAAAAAATCACCCTTTATAAGGACACAAAACTGCAGACGAACCGCTCCTTAGTCAGAGTCTCCGGGATTTTGGGGAAGTCCGAACCGAACATGAAACAGAGAAAATTGATTTCAGCTGCCCGAAACCGAACTTAAGCCAGAGTACAAAATACTAAAAAGGGTACGGAACAAAAAATATTTTTACTTCATAATTTATGCAAATTTTTAATATCCTAAAAGTACCTCGAAATGGTGATTGATTAAAGCGTTCGCAGATTTTTATACCCAAACAACACGGCAGTTGCCTTAGGTTGTGCCTCAATAACAACTAAACTGCCTGTGAAATATATTTGTTCATAAATAAATACAAATGTTAGTAACAGTCTGTTACTGCTACTAAATTTATTTTATAGCTGTAAAGAATACACAGGCCAACAAAATGACCAGTTTTGTGAGGTACTTGAAAATATGATAAGTTTATGCTCACTGATTCTAAAACTGGTTCAGTTCAGCTCCATCAGCTCTTGTTTCCAAGACATGGCGGAAAAACGAAAAGTTGAATTGTTTGCACTCTAGGACTTCTGGAGGCCATACTAGGCATAAATATGTGAGTTTATGAGCTGTGTGCGATAAAGTACATATCAATCCGTTTTTGAAAATCAAAGGCGCTACACAAGTACAGCGGTAAGTGTCAAAATTGACCTCTAAAGACAGACATTTTTCGATTTATAGCATTTTTATCAAAAAGAAATCATCCCCGTTTAAGCAAGCGCGGTTATTTGATAATTATTTTCGCCATCTGCGCATATGGCTCATTCATATGATCTAATTTTGTGATTTTTATGGCATTCAAATCAGTTTATTTAGGCAAAGTTATAGCCTGCTAAGACAAATATACAAATTTTAATTTATGGGACGAAAACTAGATTGTCACTCTAAATCTGTATAGGAACTGTAAAGAGGCTGCTTGATTAGGCAAAAAGTGTTATATGTTTACATGTAGATGATGAATTCTATTTTGAAACAAGTAGCCTTTTCACTCTTAAAATTTTACTGACAATCTAGTTTTCCTCCCATAAATTTAAATCCTATTTTTAAAGCTAAGGTCCCATAGGCAAACAAAATTTGAACACATTGTGCAAACAAAGTTAGCCTTGAACTATAAATTGTTTGGTTTAATAAATTTGGTGTTCCCACATGAGCAAATATTTACAAATTTTGCGCATCTTACCTCAAAAATGATTTGCGTTAGTGTTCACACACAGTGGGGGCAAATTTTATTATACATTTCTTTGCCCAATCTACTAAATGTATAAATCAAGTAGGTATGTTTGAGCAAACAATATAATTTTTTTTGAAATAACACAACAGAAAAGGCATAGGCGTGATCAATTACAAAAATAACTGCCAAATGATTTTATGCTGCGGAGCTGAATATTTATGGGTACTTGAGCAAAAAGAAAGGAAGTAGAAACAAGTTTGCCGCAGTGTGTGGGTTAGGCCTTGGCTTTAAAGCTTTCAAATGAGTTGCGATGGGAGGCTCCAATCTTCCGTGTGTTGCGATTGGAATGCGTCTATTTTTTCCTGTATAAAGAAGGTGTAAATTTTGTCATAAATAGTTACAGATGGGAAATGTGGTCGTGTCGTTTAGTATTTTTGGCAAGAGAAAATTATGTGTGTGGCGTTATCGTAAACGTTGCACGTATCGAACGCATTTATTTTTATTTATTAACTTGAAATCTTTTTGCTTTTAAATTTCAGTTTTCGTAGTTGAACCACGGTTTTGTTTAGCGTAATGAAATAAATCCCAGAATCTTTTGGTTTACTTGCAACGAAGTCGGCGTACTCCTTATCCCAGTCATCCTTTATGGCTCTGAAGATTTTACAGATTGAATCTTAGACTGCAGTTTTATACTATGAAGTGACCTTCTGTAGGAGCATTTTTGGCCTTTGCGTCTACTAGAACATTTTGTGGCATATTCATGTTTCCTGGTAGGTAATGGAACTCGACTGCAGCGAGCTTTGTGGGATTGTTTGTCTTTTCAAAAATGGTTTGAGCTATGAAGTTGTGTTGTCATAATCAGTCATTCAGTGTTCTCATAATTATAATTTACCCTTGGTCTTTAGTAGCCTTTGAAATCAGTTTCTTAAGCATAGCGGTTATTACCATGCAGATCCTTCAGCTGCAAATTTAATTGCATGCATTAATCCTGACCAGGGTTCTCAAAGTACCGTACAAAGTACCGTACTTATGTTTAGTACACAAAAAGTACTGAACAAAACCAAGTACCGTACTCAGAAAAGTACGTTTACGTTTCGTACTGTACGAAACCACAAGTACGGTAAATAATTTGTAACGCACAAGTGGTTTGAAACATTCTTTATGATCTTGACTATATTCTTTAACATTGTTCATCCATGGTATTTATCGCGGTTCGGTATTGTCAAAATCATGGTAATGTAGTTATGTGTGGTCATTTGTACCCTTGAAAAGCAGTTTCTTAAGCAAATAGCGTTTTTCCCATGAAGATCAACTGGCACGAATTGTGCTTATGCATTAATGCTGGCATGATTTTTATTTGCTTGGAGCATAAAGTTTTTGATTATTCATATTTTTATCCTCTTTGATACTATTTCGAGATTTAAGACTATTCTCATTCAGATTGCCGTTTTTGGACCTTTTTTGAAAAAATTCTCATTTGGAAACGCAAAGAGATATTTGAATTTTTTTTTTTATTGAATTAGTAATGAATGAAAGAAAATAAAAAAATGTTTTTCGCCGCGATACGAGGCTGTTCAAAAGTAATGAGACTTTAAAGTTGGTGGTGCAAAAAAGGTATCGTCACGGCGGCCACGATTCAAGGTCTCCGGAGCGTCTGAAAAAAAAAAAATATAGGGTTATGATCAGCATAGATGTAATTCTGGCCCGAAGTAAAATAAAAATTTTGCGATTTTTTTGACAAAATGGCGGCACTGAAATTGACAAATCGATTTTTGACCCATTTTTTGTAGTTTAGTGTAAAAAAAAAATAGTAAAAAAAATCGCAAAATTTTTATTTTACTTCGGGCCAGAATGGTGACAATTCTACGTCGATTAAACTTTGTTTCATCCAAATCGGTTCAGTAGAACTGGCGGAATCGTGGCCGCCAGCTCGAAAAACGTGGTTTTGAGATAAACGCGTTCAAAGTTTGAAGTTCCTTTTTTGGGGAAATAGCAAAAAAAAATCAAAAATTAAAAAATGCAGTTTTAGAATGGTGACAATTCTGCGTCGATCGCATATTATTTCATCAAAATCGGTTTAGTAGAACTGGAGAAAAGTGGCTTGGCAGTCCGAAAAATTTGCTTAGAAAGTAACCAAAAATATTACAGATATTATATACTTACAGATATTAGTCGGCGATGCCAGCTGCATACAGCGGACCTTCCTCATCTTCAAAAAACTGTTTTCAGGAGCAGTTCCCTCTGTTCTGCGTGCCATTTTGCCTTCTTTAGATACGGCCGCAGCTCTAGTTTCTGAGCGGATTAATCAGTCTGAGCATTGTGTAGCATAGCCTTCGATAATTATCGATTAAAAGTCGATTAATAATCGATATCGATCTAAGGCGACAACATGTATCCGTACAAATTAAAAAACCAGCCGATATTTCACAGCTTTATTTACTCGAAATTTATTTAGTCAAAAATTTCTTGTTTTAGCAAAGACATTGTTCGACTAAAAAGGCTATATCTTCTAAAGTATTTCGAATTCCAAAAAACCCTTTTAGGGTTATATTCTTAAATGTCCAAGCTATAAAAAAATGCAAAAAAAAAAAAAGTCGAAAAAAATTTTTTGCTGAAAGAGAATAGGGCCTTAATATTTGTGAGCAAACTATTTGGTGTTCCCACTACGGGCAAACAAAATGGGCCAATATTTTAAAATATTTGCGCAAATTATTTGCCTGTGGGACCGTACCTTAACAGGCTATAACTTTGCCAAATAAACTGATTAAAATGCCATAAAAATCACAAAATTAGATCATATGTTGGACTATATGCTCAGATGGCGAATACATTAATCCAAGAACCGCGCTGGCCTGAACGAGATGATTTATTTTGATAAAAATGCTCTAAATCGAAAAATGTCTGTCTTTAGAGGTCAATTTAGACACTTACCGCTGTACTTGTGTAGCGCCTTTGATTTTCAAAAAACAGATTGAAATGTACTTTATCGCAAATAGCTCATAAACTCACATATTTGTGCCTAGTGTGGCCTTCGAAAATCCTAGAGGCCAAAAAGTCAACTTTTTCGTTTTTTCGCCATATCTTGGAAACAAGAGCTAATAGGACATAACCAATGATGCAGTTTTGTTAAATGCAATCAATATTAACATAAACAAAAACACTGTTGGGCTGTGATATTTATTAAGTTGATGAGTTCTGTTTAAATTTATAGACTTTAATAAATTTTTAAAAATATCTAAAAGAATTCAATTATATACATGCCAGAAAGACGTGTCTTGTGTTCAACCATTATTCTTTCAGTCTTCAAGAAGTACATATTCATAAATATATATTTATTAAGTTGAGTTCTGTTTAAATTTATAGACTTTAACAAATTTTTAAAAATATCTAAAAGAATTCAATTATATACATACCAGGAAGACGTGTCTTATGTTCAACTATTCTTCTTTCAGTCTTCAAGAAGTACATATTCTTCACGTATCGAAGCACTAAGAATTATTTTCCGGCTTGAACTTTTGCAGGCAGTACAAAACAGGTTTCTGGTATGGCAAATTTATTTTCTTTTGTTTCGCATGTGGGGAAACCAGTCTCCAAGAGCAAAGCATAAATATAATAAATTGCATAACCTGTAAGAAATTCGGTCAGGCGCGACTGTAATATACTCTGTACCTGCGAAAGTTTATGCTTTGTAGTACCAATCCTTTGTTGGATCGATAAATCGAGCTGATTACTAAATATCGCTATGAAGGTACGTACCATCTATTTTTAAAACTGTGGAGGATATGAGGCTATTTATAAATTGATCATGAATATTTATCCTTTATATGGTCGGAAATGTTTTCTTTTTCTTTTGCCTGTACAACCCTTTTACTCGATAACGAGTATATGAGAAAGAACGAAGACTTAAAAAATCGATTAGGACATAGGCATAGGCATGACACCTTAGTATTCTTTTCAAGTAAATTCATTTAAATTAGCGGCCCAACAAGAAAAACTATTTTTGATGGAATTTGGGGGTATATTAGAGTACCAACAGTATTTTAGTCCGAACTTCTACTATTTTTATAATTTCTATCATGTAAGCAAGCCGCAATTGGATTTCACTTTCTATAAAAGAAAACAGTGCAATTATTCTATTGAATTGGGTGGAGTTCAGGGCGTGAACGGCAAAGTATAAGTCGGAATTTGCTGAATCAAAAAAGTAAATTAAGTACCGTACTTCTTACAAAACATACTTAACACTTCAAAACCTCCATATATTAAGAGAAGCACTTTAAGTTACGATTTCTCCACTTAAACTTTTTCTTTCCCTTCCCATCTTCAGAATAAAAGTCGTCTTATATATTTGTTTTGAATATATCTAAACACATACCTTTATTTAATGAATTCAAAAATTGTGTTAAATTCCATTTTTTTGTCGTTTTTTGTTTGTTTTCTTCTATCCCCTTAATTTTTCTGGTAATACATTTTCTTCAATTTTCACTTGCAAATGTTTCTCTTGACACCCATACATATATAGTAGATATATATGTATAAATATAGAATTTATCGCTTAACGCTTTTATTTTTGTTATGGTTATGTTTTCACTATTTATTCGGTTTCTTTTGGTTTTTTTTTATCTTGCTGCTTTTGAAGTAAAAACTTGACTCAAAAACAATTTTTAAGTGAACGCAACAAGTTGAAAGTGAATTTTCAAAAATCTGTTGTGTCGGATGATTTGGTTATGATATGATGGTGGCGTGATAATGGCTGAGTGTGGGTGTTAAAGTGGTAACCAAATGTGTTGTTTATTTCTTTAGCGGTATATGCTTTGTATATTATGTGTATAGACTTAGATGATTTTATATATTTATATATATATCTATATATGTAGATGTATATGAGTTTTGGTGAATAAATACATATGCACTGTCTTGGTAATAATTTAATTATAATTATAATAATAATAATCAGTTTAATTCATTTTAAATCTATAAATTCAATTATAATGCACTTAACTTCTTCTTTAACATATGTACGATGCGTATGTTTGTCTGTATGTGTGTATGTTTGTGTATGTTCCGTCCTGTTTTGCACTCTATGTTAAATCGTAACATACCCAAGACAAATTTAGATGCGCACAAAACACTGAAGTCATTTTCGCCTGTTAATTTAATGCAACAACACTTTCTATATAAAGTTGGTGGAATCGTTTTTGAAAATTCAGAATCATAACAAATCATCGAGACAGAAATGACTTTTGTGTATTCGCGTATATCATTTTCTACGCTTGTGCTTAGGTACATACACAATGATTTTTGTTGATTTTCATATATATGTAAATACCTTTTTAAATATAATTTATATAGAATTGTAAATATGATTTTTTGTTTTGTAAATAATGTTTGCATTTTTTTGTGATTTTCTTTTATTTATTTCAACTTTTTACCATTTGCTTGTACATTTTTGCGAATATTCTTTTTCTTGTTTGTTTAATATTTATTGTAGTGTGATTATGTTGTATGTGTGTGTTGTTGCTGTTGTTTTTGTTTTTGGTATGTTTTATGTGTTTAACATATGTCTATCATGGATTAATATGGCTTTGAGTCAGTGTCGACTGGTTTTTACTTATCTGCAAAGTTCCATATTTGTGTTTTTTTGCTTGTATAGAATTGTAGTACACATTTAAGAATTATTTATTTGTTTTTCAATATTATTGTTGTACACAGATAAACAAGATTAGATTTCACTTATTTCTGTTTCTTTTGGTTTTTTTTACCCTTTTTTGTGTTGGTTTTTATATTTATATAGTTTACCATTTCAGTGCTTCATTTCGAGCTTTCTTCGAGTGTGCAACATAAAAATCAAAACTACAGTTTGTCGGTATTTTGCGCATTTTGCTAACACTACACTACACACTTCCAAAACTAAGCGTTTTCTTAAGTTTCTTTTGTTTTTTGTTCGAAAATTTCCCAAAAATTGGTGGTTATGAAACCAACTGTTCTCTTGTGTTTTTTAATTTAGTTTAAAAAAGGTGAGAAACAAAACAAATTTGCTCTAAAATAATTGGCACTAACTTCATGTTTGTTTTTTTTTTTTGTAACCACAATAATAACGCAAATATATTTTTCCAAAACAGTTTTTATTTTGTTTTTTTTTTTTAAGCATTTTTACACTTTTTGTTCATTTTATTTATTGAAGCTCTAGTTATATGATTGCCTTGCAGTTGTTGTTCTTCAATTTTGTAAATATGCTTTTAGTTTTTTTTCGTGTTTTAGTTGTTTGTGATATTTTGCAAAATAATCAAAGGGGTTCATAAGACAAGAGTCGCTTGATAAGTAATTGGCCTTTGACAATAAATCATTCTAGCGACATCAAAATGGTAATTTTTCTAAAGAAAATTGCTGACAAGATGGCAATCATTCATTTTCTCTTTCTTCTAGCAGCTGGAGACGGTTCTTGAACCGACTAGAGTTCCAATTTAGAAAGAAAGCTTGTACAAATCGAGCGATATCCTAAAATTTCTGGCGTACCATACTTCAGTGAATATATTAAAATATATTTGAGAGAAGCTTGGCTTGGCCCCTTAGGGGCTGTATAGCCAATTTTTATCATACTTCTTTGGATGCCTTAAACAATATAGAACGCCGTTTGTTTACTCGCTAGTTTTCGTTCCAAACAATTAGGGTGTTTGTTCGTTTGGCTCAACGTAGATTGATCAGAATGAGCGAGAATTACTTCATGTGAATAAACTCTTGCTGAGACGGTTGAGAAATGAACAAGGGAGGGAGGGAGAGAGCTGGCGTGAATTTTTAGCAGGGCCAGCCGAATAGAGAGAACTATTAAAGCAGATTAACTAGCAAACATACTCAATAGCAGTGCCAGCCAAATGGAGAGGACAGAAAACTCTGCTTGTGTTGGTGAACAAGAGAGCTCTCTCCAGACTACAGCCTTTTTACTTGTAATTCAATGTTCGCACAACCATAAGTTCGGCTTATCTTTGCATAAAACACGTAGAACTTCGGCTCCTGGTAGCTATGGCTGGCCGGCTATGCTCAATATGCAGATTCTCGTTCAACCGAACGATTAGTTACCGGGAGGGTTGACAATTTAGCTATTTTCCCAGCAGATCTAGCTATTTTGTAATGTCGATATTTGTCAAATTTCCTGAAACCTGCAATTCTAGCAATTTTAAAAAAACTTTTTGCCATTTTCTGGGTATTCTGATAAAACCTACTGCAAATGAAGCTCTTTTGAATGAATGAGTTTTAAATTTTTTTTTATCTATTTTAAGCGGGTAACAATATTCAGCAATTTAGACTGATCATAATACCTATTGAAATCGATGCCATCAACATTTATCGAAAATCGATATGAAATTTTGACATTATTATAATAACTTTCTTTGTAGATTTCAATTTTTTTAATTTTATCAAACGGAATTAGTAAAAAATCCGAGACATCCTAAACATTTTACAGAAAGTTTGAAATTTAAAGCCGAATAACATAATCGGTTTTCGGAAATGGAGCATTTGTCAATTCCGACTCCGCATAAACTTGAAAACAGCAACAGCATTAACTGTCAATTTGACACTTGTTAAAAATTCCCTAAGCACAAAATTAAACGTTATGCCTAGAGGAACATACTAGAGTTTAAGATCAAATTTTTACTACTGTAGCAGCAAAGAACGTCACAGAAGGAGACTCTTTGCGCCTGTCTGTAGCACAGAATTTTCCAGTTAGCATTGTAGATCACCAGACCGAAACTCATCTGTTGGAAAAGAACCAATATTTAAGCAACCTTTTTAGCTATTTTTAAAGCTGTTTTATTGAACATTTTGCCATTTGTAGCTAAATTTAACAGTTTTTGTTGGCAACACTGGTTGCCAATATGATGCTGATTATATTCAACGCTGAGTTTTTTTGATTGATTAAATGGGAGTAAGAATGTTTGATGATTTTTTGCAGTTATCTGATGCTTGCCGAAATCAGTCCTCACTGAATGTTTGAAAGTCGGTTGCAATCGCGACAGTGTATTCTGCCCTTGTACAACAAATATTTTATCTAAGAGAAAAACAAAGTTGAAAAGCATTGTCAATTTTATCGAACTTAAAAATCAAGAATTCTCCTAATAAGAAATACTGTATTCTCACTTTCACTGTATACTTAGATAGTAAGTTGTATACTGACCGAATACCGATTCTCATACCAATAATGTCAGCAGATAATTTCGATTACGATTACTTATATTGCGGAAGAGCAGCAAAGTGAAAAAGAAACTTTAAAATATTCCGTGCTTTTACTTCGAAAACTCCTAATCCTCACAAAACTCCTTATTCTTTTTATCAACTGTATATTAATGTCAAGCTGTACTCAGACCGATCGATTCTCATACTAATAATGATAAACGACACACCGAAAATGGCAGATCCCTTAATGAGTTCGCGCAGTGATCTAATTGCTGGCAAGGAATACTTTTACTTTACTTATTTGATGAACAAAATCATAACTTATTGGCCTAGAGCCCGCTAAAAAGTTCTACGATTGATAATCAAAAAGGTCACTAGAACAATCACATTATGATAAAATGCGTGGGCAAGACGCAGTTGTTAGAAACTAAATGGAAAATAGTTTTTTTAAAACAACAAAAACCCCGAGTGTGATTGCATTCGGGCAATTCAAGCAATTGGCGCCTGCATTAAAGAATATTTCCCACCCATCAACAAAGGGGCTGGTACGGGGCACACACACAAAGCTTCAGTGATTCGGCGATTTCTGCCGATGTCGGCTTTTGGCTACAAGCCTGCCTTTGGCAGCTCATTGAAGATAAGCAAAGACTGCTGATGATTGAATTGAGAAAATTAATAAAATAGCTGTAAAGTCAACCAGTCTGCTTTGTGGTGACGCACAACACTTGTTTTAGAAAAGTTATGAACAAACTCATAACTTGCTGACCTAGAGCCCACTAAAAGGCTCTACGATTTACTTATTTTGTTTAAGCAAGTGAATCTTAGAGTTCTTAGATAAATTAAGATCGTATTTTAGGATATATTAAACAGCCTTCACTAGGTTAAATAAAACACGCACTGGTTGTCTACGCTCTTGTTGCCAAACTCTGGGTAAAATATCCATTACAAGCTAATCACACAAACTCCGATTGCTTCTTTAATTAACCCGAGTCGAACGCCGGTCAATTACCAAACAAAAAGAAACGATTTGATATTTATATGATGCCTAGGGGCGAGCGTTTTCTCGATACGAACACTTTATCAATAGAAATATAGAAAGGCCTTGGCTTTGCTTTGATGCCCATGTGCTGTTAGAAAGTGTTTCTATTTATGTGCAATACTGTATCGAAACGAATTTTTCGTCGTTCTCCGTACGGGGCTTAAAGGCCTAATTCCAGATGACATAAAATTTTATTTCGGCACAATACTTCATTCAAATAAGACTGCTTTGTAATAGCATTCAGATTATAAATCAGTTCAAAAGTGTTTCTATTCATGTGAACTTCTGCATAAAAATTGATTTTCGTGCGTTCTGGAAATGGGCAGATTAGAGCTCAGCACAAAGTACCTCGTCTTTGCAGCATAGTGTAAACTAAGTATTGTTGTTTTTTGTTTAAACCTTATCCAGTAATTTCCAAATCACACAATCAAAGACACAAGTCTTTGCAAAGTTGTTAAAGTGCAGAAATTTCTCTAAGAATCATGCTCATCATATGTGACAAAAGAGAATTATGTACCAACTCTTTTTGTTTAACAAATGTCTTGGTCTCCTCAACTGGAAAGAGCCCTTTAAAAATACTGGACTTTAAAATAATAAAGCTTAAATATGGTGGAATCGTAAGTACTCATATAATTCAGCCAATGAGGTCACCAGATGTCATAAATGCGGCCAATTACTTATCAGACTTATCTCTCGTGTGTGGAGCAAATGTGAACTAATTAAATAATATTTCAATTGGCGGCCTAAAAGTATGCCATAAAATTCTTGTGATTTTACTCTCTCCTTAGCTAGGCCCGTTGACTAACCTTTCATGATTTCCTGTAGTTTTCTTTTTCTATTTGGTTTGGCACACTTTAGCAGTATTTATATTTATTTAAGTAGTAATGTTTTGTATCTTGCCTGTGTGTTTGTGTGTGTGTTTTCCTATTTTTCATTTTAAATAAGCTCCTTTAAGTGCTGAAAAATGAAAATTCATTGAAATTCGTATAATTCCTATGTGTTGTTCCCCCGGAAAAAGCAAAAACAAAAAACATTTCTGTTGTGTGTTGTGCTCTTTTTTGTTTGGCCAGTTGTTTGTCTTTCAATTTCTTTGGCACAATTTGTTTTTGTTTTTTTTTTTTCAACGTTTTGTTTTAAATTTAAGGGCTGAGATTTAAACATCTTAATTAAGAGTTTACAATTTAATCTTATATTTTAAATATAAGTTGATCCCAATTTGTTCAGTTTTATCAATTTTATGCTGCATTTCTCTTTCATTGTTTTCTACTTCTTCATAGATGGAGAAAGAGAAACAGATAGAGCGACAGATAGAGAGTGAGAGAGAGTCTTACATTTAAATGTTGCAGTTGTTTTATTTTATTACACATATACAAACACACACATATACAATATGTTAAACAGTTGTAAGATTTTTGCTATGTTTTTTACTGTCCTTTTAATGCGCCAATTTGTGGTTAAGCCGTTCCCAATCTCTAGAGATATTGTCTGTCTAATGAACTTTTTCTTTATTATTATTTTTTCTTTTTGGTTTTGGTTTCGAGTGCTTCGTGCTATGATCTTTTGTTGTATATATGTATGTAGTTTAATCCTTTAGAGTTTATATATTCTTCATCATTTGTTATTATTCTGAGAAACCTAAGGCTAGAGTCCTAGCCCTGTGCTATTTTCATGTTGTCATCTTCAATTGCTTTGATGAATTGGAATACACGTAGTTTTATGTTTTTTTTTCGGTTGTTGTATTTCTCACATCAAGATTTGTGTGGAATCATACGAGAGTTAATGATGGCAACAGAATAGAAAAAGGAATATGCATATGGATTCGTTTGCACCAGTGCACAGTGGTCGGTGTTGACAATTTGTTGAATGGAAAGTAGTGGCTTGTTCGGCTATGAAGGAAGCACAGGTGAATTAGTTCGTTTAAGAAATCCGTCATTTGTTTTCAAAACAGTTTGATTAGTTTAAGAATTTTGACCTTGGAGTTTTAAGTACACAAGTTTCCAACTCAGTGAAGGTTTTAAAAGATTTTTTTGCACATTGAGGTTTATCGAAATAAAAATCTAGGCTCCATAGCGGAACCGAACATCAAACTAATGACCAAATAAGTATAATACCGTTTTATTCTTAGATCGAGCTTGCAGCGGTCACGTTGGAACAATCGAACGAATCACGTTTTTCCCGCTCTCTAAGACCAGCTGAATGGGTGGTTGAAGTTTGGTCAGTTTTTATGCAATTAGATTATCCACTGTCCAGGAAACCCATTTTCAACTTTTCTTATTTAAATCAATTTTAGTGTCTGTTTTGCACAGTAGCTCCCAGCTCAATGTTGGCTCAATGTAAATTAATAGTTTGTTCTCCAAAGTCGACTTGGATTTTCCAGGCATTGTCTTGCCATTTACCTAAGTTTCAAATCAAACTAATCTACTCCCCTCACCAATAAATAGTCTATAAAATATGTGAAAACTCTTGCCATTTCGACCACTGTGCAGTGTAAACAATTCCTTTCTTATATTTAGATAAACTGAAATCTTATTTCCTTGTGACTTCTTTTGGCTTGTTCTTTGCTATTAATGTAAATGTAAGGTTTTCCCTCCTGCCTAAGCGCAACTTACATGCTGAGTTTTCAGTTTCGTGGATCTTAACAATTTCTAACACCAATAATTTAGTTAATGCATTTGGTTTTGTCTAAATTAAAACTCTCCTCGTATAATGTTTTTGTTTTCTTTCTTTTGGATATTAAATAAGAATATCTAAAATACCTTAAAGATTAACTTCTTTTTTAATTTTTTTATATATGTATATAAATATGTTGTTGGTTTTTTTTTTGGTTGCCTACAGTTTGCTTCTTTGTTTAACAATTATTTCATCCCTTAATCATCAATATGTCAAGTGCCTTAAATGCTTTTGTTTTTTTTTTTACTTTTTTACTTATTGTGTAGTTTTTTGTTTTTTGGTTTTTTTTTTGGTTTTGTAAAAATGTGAGCAAATACACTGAGAGAAACATTTATATGTGTTCTATATTTGCAGGCTAAATGTTGATATTTGTTTCGGTGTTGGTTTTTGGTTTGGTTCAACTACTTTGCAGCTAAGTTTATTAATTCGATTAATTTTTGTTATTTTTATGTGGTTTTTTTTTTAAGTGTAACGGGCAACTCTACACACTGAAACTCGAATAGCTTTGAGCAATTGTGGGTCGTGTCTAAAAGGGATACGATTTTGTCATGTCGAAAGGATAACATTTTAACTAAATTATCATACAATAACAATTAATAACCCCCGATAGAAAAATAGGGGGACAGTTGAGAAAATGGAAATTGGAAAGGTAGAAAACTCACATTGCCTTTGCCTATTTGGTTGGTTTGAGTTTCGTCTTTCAAGGGGGCAAGAGTGAAATTTGCTTGGTTTGCTTGGTTTTTAAGGCACCATTAAAATTGCTTTTCTTACACGTATTTTTCCTTTGCAAATTTACAAGTTTTCAACAAAAGTTTTTTTTTTGTTTTTTTCTTTTAATAATTACTTTACACACACATATACATATTTAGTAAAAATTGTTTTTGTGAAATTGATTTTTGAGCTATACACACATAATTTTTTTAGTTATCCCTTAAATCCCAGTTAACCCGCTGTTGACCCGTCTACGTAGCCGCCTCTCATACTTTGTTTTGGATGTTGTTAGTTTTTTTTCTTTTTTTTGTGTAACTTGCGCAAAAAATTTACTAAATATTTCAAATACAATTAAATACAAGTGTACAATATATTTAATTTATGTATATTTATATATATAGATATATATGTTATGTTTTTTGTTCACTTTTTACTTGTTTGTTTCAAAAATGATTGCTTCAAATTGTTTGTCATCAGCGAAATATTTGTCACTAAAATCACGAAATAGTTTCGCTTGATATTTTTTTGCCGCTTGATCCTCATTTTTGTTTTGTTGTTGGGGTTATTGTATGGTTTTGTTTAGCATTTGTTTTTATAAGTTGTATGCGCTATTAACAAATTCCTGTAATCAAGTTTTGTTTCATAAGTTTATGCATTTTTGGGGGGAGGGGGATTATGAGAAATAATGTCAGAGTTTGCAGATATCACTCAAGCAGAAAGAAACTACGCACCAGAAAGCCACAAATTTTGAGCTTATTTAGTCCTGATAAACTAAGAAATGATTAATTACAGATATTTATGACACAACAAACAAACTATAAAAATATCACTTTTATACAATGATAAATGGGTATGGTATGAAATATCTAATTTATTTCATTTATAAGTTTATCAGAGCTAAAACACTTAATGTCTAAACCGAAATATTTAAACTCTTAAATACCGGCATGGCAAATACAGTAAAATTTAACCGACATATACATTTTGATCAGGGCTGGAAAATCTAAAAATTTTCTGGGTTCAAATCAAAGTTTACGCATTGTAAATGTTGGGCAATTTGAGGTTCGAGTTTTTGGAGAAGGTTTAGATTCGATCTTTGGAAAAAAGAAAATCCATGTTTGTGAATAATATTCAAAAAAATATTTCGCTTTCTTTACTTTTGTTAGGGTAAAACCAGTTTTAAGGCTGGTTGTGAATTGTAGAATTTTAAATCTTGAACATGTTTGGTTTAGAGGGTTCTCTGTTAATGCTATCGAAGACTCTAATGATGTCAACAATCGCTTTATTTAAAACACTTTGGTAATACTAAAAATCGCGTTGATAATTTTTGTCATCTTCTAAAAGTGGAATTAGGAATTATTGTTGCTTTTTTAAACTTCGTTCTTGAATTTGTGTAAAAGTCTTTTATCCTTCTTTGACGATTTCGCGTCTTAATTGCACACAGGTTTTGATTCGAATAGGTTCAACAATTTTCTCATCTTGTTTTAAGGTTTAAAAAAGTGGGAATTCCGGGTTCAAACTGGTTCGATTCATAAAAGGGTTGCAGCCCTACTTTTGATACATGCCACAAGCGGTAACGACTGATAATACATCTCGGGTTTACTCCTTGCATATGACCAAAATGAGAGAAAAATTTTCGCTGCGACCAGAGAACGCCACGATTGGAACAATTGAACACTACTCTCTTTAGAAGCGACGCCCGAACATAGCCAAATTGTCAAACAGTCGACAAGAAGAGTTGAATTTTTGTCAAAGCTACTGCTGACAGGACAAGGAGGCTTCAAAAACGAAGACGACCTGTATAGACTTTCGTCCTTAAATCAAGAAAGAAATGAGCTGAGCCTGAGAGTGGGAACGACACCAGTTGCTTTTAGCATGGTCAAAAAAGTGAACCAAAAACTGCGTCGCTTTGAGTTTGATCGAAATTCATTACATAGAAGTGAGGGCGCGCGCACACATGCGGCTGAAAGATGAACTGATGGCTGACCATAACATTCTAGTTGACAAACATTCTTGATTGATTCTGCAAAGCTGAGCGCTTACGACTGAATTTTAAAGATCAAACTGGTGCTGGTTGTGCACACTAGCAAGCACGGGTCAGATCAGCCTTAAGTTCTGCCGTCAGTTCTTCTTTCAGCAGTAAATGTGCGCGCTACCTAAGGATTTTTGCCCCGGCGGGTTAGGTAGCGGTAGTAAAGTTAAAATTCCACACTTTGATCGTCGCGACGACGCGTCTTCTCGTTGCATGGTAAAATTAATATAATTTTTGAAGCTTGCTTTAAAACCGAAACAGCTACCTCATTTTTTAAGTTTATGAGTATTTTACAAATTGAATTGAAAATTTTTCAGATTTTCCAGTTTCTTGCATTTTTGCGGAAACTCTGTTTGAGGGCTTCAAAGTGCTTTTAAACCGAAACAGTTACCTCATTTTTTAAGTTTATGAGTATTTTACAAATTGAATTGAAAATTTTTTTTCAGATTTTTCAGGTTTTCGCACTCTTTGCGGAAACTCTGTTTGAGGGTTCCAAAAGTCGGCTGCTTGCTAACTTAAGTACATTAGTTTGAAAATCTCCACTAAAAGTACATAGTTTGTGAGGAGTTTTCTGCAGAGCTGCAATCCCTTGAAATTATGACTGGGGTTCGGTTTCAAGACCGTTTCCTTTCTATTTAAAACCCGGGATGTAATATTTTTTCTGTTTCTCTTCTGCAGTAATAAAAAAACTTGTCTAAAGGACAAGTTCAGTTCGCGTTCTGCGAATCATCGCAAAATGGGTTCGGTTTTCGGTTCGAACCGATTCTAAACCGGTATTTTACCAGTTTAGTTTCACTTTGAAAGTATACAAATTTATCTCAGTATTCAGTATTTGCTTTTTACAACGTTTCTTTGCTTTTGATATTTACTCTTTCCGTGCTATTTTACAAACTCTGAAAAAATATTAAGCAAACTCCAAACTCAAAAGGAAACAAAGGTGAATTTGTGTGTTTATGTGTAAGTTGAGGATATGTTTTGCCTTTATATGTGTATTTTGCATTAATTATAATGTGGTATCTTGTGTGTTTGATTATAGTATTAAAAATTGTATTGCGGATATGTATTATTAAATTTGTATATTCAAAAATTTGACACAGAGAACTTTCCTTTGGTCTTTTGACACGTTTTGCTTTCTCGCCCAGCCTAAACAACTAAAGTTAAATGAAATTAACATTTGAAAATCAATTTTATTTTTTATGCTTGGTTTTTCTTTGTTGTTGTTTTTGTTGTTTGTTTTGCGTATAAATTTAACAGCTAATTAATTAATTAAAATTATATATTTTAAATCCATTTTCGCTTTAGAAAAAAGTCTTTTTAATCGCCGCAAAAGTGCTTAAAAAATATTATTGTAATGTGAATTGTAGCTAGAAACCAAAAATGAGAAAAAAAAACTACCATAACAATTTGTTGATAATAAAATTTGGCTCAGTTTTTAGTTTCAGTTTTTTTTTTGTTTAGTCTACAGAATTATAACTAATTTTGAAAATTCGAAAAATCAAAATATTTCATAATTATTATTAAACAGAATAATCAATTTTGCACATCAGTCTAAACATATTCAAAAATCACAAATACAATTTCGATAACAATTACAATAATCATAATATGTAAAAAAATAATAAATTTAAAAATTATAATATATATGAATATATCGCCATGTTGCCTATGTGTATATATAAATATATGATGATACATAATATATAAACAAACAACAAACAAAAGCAAAACAAATGTGTAGTTTTCATTGCTTTGCTTGCTGCTCTCTTGGCTTTTCAAAAGGCTGAAAATTTCCGTTTGTTACTGCTTCCATTTTGTTTTGTTCTTTTCTTTTGTTTTTGGTTATGCTTTCATGCACAATAAGTTGGCTTAAAATTAACTTGCATTTCGAAATTTTGCATTTACTTTTGCTGTGTGTGTGTATGTTTGTTTGTTTGTTGGTTTTGTTGTGGTTATTTGTCTTCATTTTGACTAAACTTACAATTAATTGCTGTTCTGTTCTTACTTTGGAGGCCTCGCTCAGGGCGCTGCACCTCGAAAACGGTTTAACATAAAAGTTTGTATTTGATTGAAACTTAATGACAAAATATCATAATTAATAAGAATCAATGAATAAATATAACGCGTTTGCATGTGTCGAGTGAGTGAATGAATTGTTCTTTGTTATATGATTGTTGATTATTTTTTTTTTTTTTTTTTTGTATTATTATTGCTTATGATTTAACATTATTTGACGTTTCTTCTTGCTGTTCATCCAGTGTGTGTGTGTGTTTTTTTTTTTTTGTTGAAACAGCCCATTCCCAGTCCATCATCCCTCGGTGCATTCGATTTGAATTTTGAATATTAATTTCTTGTTGTTGCTGCTGCTGCCATTTAGTGTATGGGAGTTTTAACAATTGCACTGGGCGCAATATAATGATAGCCAGGTATGGGGAGACCAGCGGTCTCCATAGATATTCTGCAAATGCAAAGAGAAAAAGTTGAGTCAAGTTGATAATATAAATCCTGAAAGACAGGAAACAAATTTTTTTTAAATGAAACGTTACTTTCTTTACGTATGGTTGGAAGCTTTGAACATTTTCTATTTCTGTTGTATATACACCTTTATAAACCGAAGAAAGACTTAGGCGCTCTTTGAGGGTTTTAAAAGATAGTTTAATTTGATCAGTTGTTCGAAAAAAAATTATTTTTATTTATTTTCACCTAAAACATAAATGACTAAAGATGAATTTTTATTTTGAACTGGGTGGGTGTGATGCAGCGGGCGCCTATGCCTGCCTTTTCGGGCATAATTCAAAAATCACGGTGATGTATAAGTATTCGCTATATTGTGCAAAATTTGTCTATTGATATCATTTACACTCTCAGAGCAAGATGAGAATGTGTCGTTAAATCATTCTAAGGTTCATCATCATGTTCCAAAAAAACGACATAGCTCAGTTGTGATGCAGACAATATTGTGCGAAGATCCATCGGCTTTCAGTTTAGACATCATTTTTGTCGAGTTTCTTTAATGAGCAATAATTATTTTCGCTGGGTCAAATCCTTTGAGGATGTAATTTTACATACATGACAGTCTGGAAGTAACTGAGCAATTTGTGTAAAAAGAAAACTTATAAATTCCAAGTTTGAGGAAAAATTTTTGGAAAAAATGTAGTTTCATTTATATCTTTCTATATCCTTATAGCCCAGACCGCTCATCGTAGAGATCTAAAATTTAACATAGACCTTTGATCTGTAATGTAGACGAGCATTTTGAAAGAACATTTTAAAAATTTGTTCCCGAAGTGGGGAAATGGACAAGAAAGGTTTGCATGGGGGAAACAACTGAAAAGTTTGAGCTGAGAACTTTGTTCAATTGGCTTAATACTTAGGGCATATACTAAACACAACCAGAGCTGCAACGTGGCGTTTACTGATTTTTAAAATTAAGCAGTTGGTGAATCTGGCATATTTGCATAAAAAGTCATTAAGACTGGACTTCATTGTAATTCCCAAGCATTCTGATGGACCCAAACATTTCAATGAATGTTGAATCTCTTATCTCTTTAAAATTGGTGTCAGACTCAGGTTTAAATATGTTCACAACTATGGCCTAGTAGTTCTGAAGTTGCTGTAAAAGCTCAAAGATTCACTAAAAGTGGGAGCAGAACGGGAACGGGACAGGAAGGGATTAATTTGTACTTCTGAGCTTTCCATGCGCCTAAAATTAGCTTGTACAGGGCACTGCAGTTACCTCCTCCAACTTAATTCGATCCTGACCTTTTTTCAATTTAGTTTATTTTTATCATTGTGAATTCAAAACTGTCTAAAAGAAGAAATGAAGCCAATAATATTATTAATGAATTTGTGTAGAATTTGCAAATAGATTAAAATCCAACATAGTGCGGTTGGGCTAAGCAAAATTTTTGATTTTTTTCTAAGAAAACAATCTTACAATTTATCGCCGAATATTTTATAAATAAAGGTTTTAAGGGGTTATACGCAGCTAGAATTTTCCAAAAATATTTTTTTTGCATATTCTTAATTTACATAGATTAAGGTACACACACAGAAAATTTTAATTCAGCCCGCCAACTATTTTCGAAGCTACATTCACATTTGTAAAGACTTACCAGGTAAATTAAGTGGCAATCTAAAACTTTAACGGCGTTGTTTTCAAGTCTGTGTTTTAAAAGACGATTTCTCGAAAAACGGGTAAAATGATCAGTTTGAAATTTTAACACAACCTTCTCAGATATATTCGTCAGGTTGTGATCGAAGGAAAGTTTTGGACGAAAATTCTATATCTTAGTTTTATTAATCTACTAAAAGAGTCTTTTTGGATTTTTGATTTCGGATGAACTATACCAAAAAATCGTGGTCACCAAAAAAATCAAATTGTTTTTGAAGACCTTCAGGAGGTGATCTGCAGGAGCACACCACATCTTTATTTTTTAAAATCATTAGTGCCATTATAAACTTTAATGATTCCTCTATATCCACAATAAATTTATAAAAAATTCTTTTTTCGGCTTTCTAACTGCGTATTACCACTGAAATGATTTTTATTAAAGAAGCTTATTTCAGCTTTGAACAATATTAGCTAAATGATTTCCTAAACCTGAGAACACATAATTTTAAGCAAAAAATCCGGAGCGATTTCCCAAGCCTGACAACACATAATTTTAGCGAAAAAATGTTGTTTTTTCGATAGTTTTTCCAAATATTTTGTATCGAAAATTCCTCAAAAAAGACTTTAATCCTCGATAAAAGACTTTAATTACCTAGATCGACTTTTCCAACATGGCAGCTATTTGTATCAGCTATTAATTGACGCGGAATTAAAAACAAAACAGTTTTTCTTACTAAAAGTTTTCTTACAGCTAGCACATATAGTTATCCCATTTTCAAACTTGCTGAAACTATGAAAAATCATTCAAAACTAATAAATACGAGGATTTGAGACGTTTCCATGGAAAACAGCAGACTAAGTAAATTCTTATACTCTGTACCAAAGGTACCTTCTAAAGAAATTGGCCGAAGGAATGACAAAGATCGGATGAACAATATTCAAGTTATGAAAAGCCAAGCAAAGCCACGATTTAGGAACACACACAGTCACAAAGGTACGGGCAGCCAGCACTGTTCTTATGTATGCCGGATTTTGCTGTCAAGTCGTTTAGGAATACCCAAACGATTATGGCCGCTCCGGCATGGAGTAAGAGTCGTTGGGACCAGTACATGTAGGCACAGGTCACTGATGATTTGGTAGAGATACCAATGAAACAGCTGTATGACCAACTAGCCTCCTTTGTGGTGTGTTGTGTTCCTGCTTTTTGAAGTTATGTGCAAACATAACGAGACCTAGAGCCATCGTAATATTGATGGGTATGAAAAAAGAATATTCGCGCCGCAGCGCAACAGCAGCGTTGCTTTAAGCTGTTACTGCAGGTACAGAGTACATTAAAGTCGGGCTTGAACGACTTTCTTACTTGTTCCTTCCCTTAATTGTTGCCTTTGGTAAGGAACCGATGATGGTACGTTTAAAATTCCTAGATATATTAACCGTTCTTATTCTTGTTAATTGATATAAAAAGTCATCTAAACTTAATTCGAAATGCAATTGCTTATACGAAAATCGATGAATATAAAAAATTTGTTATGCCTAGTTTTTGCATAAATTACTTTACTCGATAGAACATTGATCAGTTTTCTCAATCAGGCCGGTTCTTAATTCCACGTCGGTTTTCGTAATTAGGTTTGTACGTTGAAATCTATGTAAATAAGGTTATATCACTAATGCCCCTATGACACTTGCCGATATTGGTGACCGAGAGTATCGGCCAATATTAAAAAAGAGACCACGCTAGCGGAAGCAAGACAAAGAAATAATTAAGTGTTGGTTGTCGTCACACATTACCCTGTTGGGTAACCAACACGAGGACTGCTTTGCCGACACACTGCTTGCGGTTCACATCTGGGAACCATTTCTTATATAAACCTCTCGCTTGCTTTGCTTACAATTTTTGATAAGTTTTCTATAGCTCAACTCCTCTTTCACAATATTGGTAATCAATATCGGCAAGTGTTATATGGGCATAAGCAAGTAATACAAAGTTTGATTGCTTCGTGAAAAAAAGAAGCCTTGTTGTAGCAACAAAGTTAGCCTATATACCACCTTAATATAAATTTCCAATCCAAAGTTAGCCTACTCATTTTCCTAAAAAATATTACTCGATAGTATAGTGATAATATCCCCTTGATTATACCCGCATTCTGCATATCCACATTATTATACGCTTGGAAAGGGTATTATAATTTTGCCCATTAGTTTACAACGCATGGAAATACTCATTTTCGACCCTAGCTGAGGCGAGGTGAGTCGATTGAGCTTTGTCCGTCCGTCTATCTGTTTCTACGCAAACTAGTCTCTCAGTTTTAAAGCTATTGAGCTGAAACTTTGCACAGTCTTATTTTTACTGCTAAAATGTCCGAACCGACCGGATCGGACGACTATATATTATAGCTGCCTTAGGAACTATCGGTCGAAAAAGAGGTCTTAGTGAGAAAAACATTTTTGTTTTAAATGTAAACGTATCCAAACTCAGCGACTATCAATATTATATGCTTTCGCACCGATTTTCAAATTTTGGTTACAAACGGATGACAATATCTTATAGATGCAATAGGAACTATCGGTCGAAAAAGAGGTCTTAGAGAGAAAAACTGTTTTTGTTTTCAATGTTAGCGTCGCCACCCTCGGCCAATACTAATATTATATGCTTTCGCACAGATTTGCAAATTTTGGTCAAATTCGGATGACTATATCTTATAGCTCCCATAGGAACCAGGTTTTATTTAGAAAAATTGTTTAATTCTAATGCTCTCTGATATTTCATTTGCAAGGGTATAAAAACTTCTGCACAGACGAAGTAAGCTTGGCCTTCTCGTTGGTTTAGTGATTAATTTTTCCGAGACTATATTGGGAATAATCTTTTCATCGTCTCAAACTGCACATATCAGCTTTTAAAAAAATATTTCTACTCGATAGTAAGGTGATTAATTTGCCCAATGATTCCAGCCCTCTTGGATTTATAACATTTTAATCATTTGCTCGATAGTACAGTGATTAGTTTCCTCTTGATTATATTGTGTATAATCCGTTCTTCCGTTGATTAATTCCCCTAATGATTCCAGCCCCCTTTGATATATGGCTTGGTAGGTTTTAGTATTTGTTCACTTTATTACAAACGCAAATTGTTTTTCCATCAGTTTTTTCATAGCATACTATTAATAAATATGTTTGCTTGGTTGTTGTTGTTTTCCATTCTGTATATATTCGTAGTTAGAATTGAGGCTACAGGTAAAGCTTTTGCTATATGTATGTATGTATGTGTGTTCATTATAGTGTGTGTCTATGTTGGTATTACGAAGTATTACATTTCATTTTGTATATTACTACTCTTTATAAATGTTGCATAATAAGTAGGTTCGCATAGTAATAGTTATGTAGGTATGTTTATATATATATGGTTTTGGTTATAAAATCGTAAGCCCGCTTAACATAATGTGTCATTTGTCTTACATTAGGTAAATAATAGTTGTTTGTTTTTTTATTTTGTGTAAAAAAGGAGAGAAATTTCAATTTCCAAATACTTTTCATTATTATTACCAATTCAAAAAGGTTGGTTTTGCTTCACAATACAAGAAATAATAACAAAATTTACAATCGCATACTAAACATAATGTGTTTTTTGTTTTTAAATAATAATCTGAATTTGTAAGTGATTGGATTTAAACAATTTAAGACTTCAAGTCTAATACATAATAAGTTGTTTTCATTTCTTTTTATCTCTGGCTGCTTTAAAATGTATTTTTTTGTACGCTCATTGCGTGGATTGCGTCAATTAGAGCGAATTGGTCCATAAATGGTCATTGTACACACACTCTACATTCTGATGGCATACAATGCATGGGAATTCTTCTTATAGAAGGTTCTTTCTTTCATTCTTTTCTTGACAAATGGCTGCTGCTGCTGATGTGGCTTTCTTTTGAACTTATACACTAGAGTAAGAAGGGCAAAATACATTAAATATGAATTAAGAAGATTTATATTTTTTTTGGGAGAGAATGTTAATGTTTAAGTTTGATGACATATTCTATGTTACAATGAAATTTGAGAGAGGGGAGGGGACTAAATACTAAATATATATACGTATATATAATATATACTTGTTACCTGTTATCGATATTCGATATTAAACTACTGCTTCTCGAAAAACCCTTCGGGGGTTGCGCTAAAAAATTTGGCAAATTCTATAATCGATACGCGAAAAATCGATAACATCTCTACAACTCTCTTGGGGTCCTTCTGCTTGGTCACTTGGTCAGAAATGGGTTGATTTTTAGTATTTTTAAATATTCGATACACGATATTGTTCAAGTGCTTGTGATTATATAAGTATGTATTGTTGTATAAGAGCTGCCCTATATTTGGCTAATCCAAGAAAAAAACAAACATTAAGTATTGCATAAATCTAACAACTAGTTTGGATACTGATGTAAAAAATTGTTTGTCTGGAAATTTTCGAATACGAATTTTTGTTTTTCTTTTCCTATTTTTTAGAATACAAAATACTTGTACGAATTTTTTTTTCAATTTTTTTTTTTTGCTTTTCTTCAAGAAACTTTCTATCTCTCTCTAAAATCTAAAGCTTTCGCAACACTATTCAAAGACTAAGCGAATATACTTTTGGGCTTTATTCGAAAACAAAAGTGGGCCTACTCCTAGTACGGATTAAACTTATTACGCGGCTTCTCCGACTCTCCTCCGGTCTCGGTCTGATGCTGGCGAAAGCGTGAAGTGGCATAATGGCCCTTGGCACGATTTACACCAGTAGTCTGCACCGGCGGTCCGCCGGGTGTACTGCTTTGGTTATTACCCAAAGTAGTAAGACTCAACAAATCCAAAGCACTAAGATTAGAGAGAGCACTCAAAGCGCCCGGTTTGGTTAACAATTGTAAGGCCGAAGCCAAGGGACTGGCCAGAGCAGCAGCTGCACCATTGCTGGTGGTGGTGGTGACGGTGATAGCGGTGCTCGCGGTGTTGTTGGTGGCGCCAGCAGTGCTGTTGTTGGTCTGGCCGCCATTGGTATAGCCGGTGCTGCCATTGCTGCTGGTTGAGCTATTGCTCTGGTTGCTGCTGGTACTTCCACCTAGTGTAGCCACTGTCAGGCAACTATTAGCTGGAGCAGCTGCTGCTACAGTGGCATTGCTACCATTTGCAGCTTCAATAGCTCCTACTGAGGCTGCTCCGCCGTTCTGCTGCTGTTGTTGGGCCGCCAGAGCTGCCTGCTCTTGTAGGTTGGCCTTCTGCAGCTCAACACTGTAAAAGAGTTATGGTTGAGGTAGATAGAAAGAGAGAGAAAGAAAGAAATAGGAACAAATTGGGATATTGTTGTGAGAGGTAAGGTAAGTTTTCAAAACATTTTTTTTTTTTTTTTTTTGATTTTGTGGAATTGATTTGATTTTTTTTTTTGATTTGGTGTTATTTAAAAGGTTAAGGAGGTTTTTGTGTGGAGGAACGGAACGGTGGTTCGGAGTTGACGGAGAGATATTTATATATATATTTATTTTTTTTTTTTGGTGGGGCGTTCTTTTTTATTTGGGCGGTTCTTTTATTGGGGATCTTGGACCGAAAGAGGGGGGATTGGTGGAGGTTGGATTTTTTTTAAGTTGAACTGCAGTACCAATTAATATTCCAGAGTCGTGCGTTGCTTGGTGTGGGTAGTTAGGAGCTCCTCCTGCTTCTTCTGCGCTGTTAGAGCCTGCTGAACTTAAATGCTAGTTATGTTTAGTTTAGGTTAAATTAGAGAGTGCGGGTGCAAACGGGCTTACGACTTAAACTCTAAGATATGAAATCAGTTTTCCAGCTCTTACAACATAATCCCCCCTTTCGCCGCCGCCGCCTGAGACTACTGAGAGGAGACCGCGCGCGACCACCTCCTTAGACCTTCTGGTTTGTCAATTTGCAATTCAATTCGACAAAATTTGATTCGTTCACTACTTACCTCATATTGATTAAGTATTGAGCCAATGCCACCGAATCCGGATTACCGCTAATGGTGATGGTGCGATCGGTGTTGCCACCCTCACGCTCCTCACAATTAGAGATCCTGATCATAGCGCCGGAGATCTGACGAATTTCTGCTATCTTGGTGCCACCTTTGCCAATGATGCAACCAATCAAATCATTCGAGACGGTCATCTCGTGCTGTTGCTGTTGGGCACGATTCGCGTTTGCTGTACGCAGTTGGGACCCAGCCAGGGCAGCCAGAGCTGCTGGGTTAGAGCCTAGATTAGACGGGGATGTGGTTGTGGGGGTGTTCGTCGGTGATAGTTGTATAGCACTCGACTCACCTGTGTGGTTGATGCCCCCAGTGCTGGCCGGTGTCATGCCCGCTAGGCCCAATGCAGCCAGACTGGCCAATGGGTTTTTGGCCACCTAGTTGAAAGGATAAGAGGAAAGAATTAGTCATCTCAAATAATGGCAACATTTTGTAGGTTTTTAAAGTGTAGATACATAATTTTATGGAGTTTCAGAATCGGGGGGTTAAAGGAGATCACAACACAACGCTTGTACAGCTGATAAATCATTAAACGTTTAACTTAACGAAATAACGAAACATTAATGGAAATATTAATTGATGTACAACATAAATGCAAAGCATAAGAACAGAACGCAAGAAAAGTAGGCAAAAAAAAAAGAAAATCATTATTTTTTACTTGGCAGCTGAATATTGTGCAGTGTATAATATGTATTTATGTAGTTGATGCATGTCAAAGTGTACTTGTAGGTTTCAAATTTGTGTATGACATTTCACATATTCACAAGGGAGGGAACAGTTACAAAGACACACTTAAGTAGTTTACAAACACTTAAAGCAAAGGTGGCCAAACCCTACAACATAGGCAGTGCATACGAATACACACAATTCTTTGACTTTGACTAGACATTGGCTACTGTGATATTCATTTAATAATCTAATCAAATCTTCTTTTAGAAAAATTCCTTTCACTATCTTTTAAGAAGATAATATGGGCTCATTTATAGAATTTCTGGGATAAATATCTAGAATAAATTAAAGCTTCGTTTGGATTTTTTATATCTCTCCTTTCCCAGCTAGACAACCCTCAAGATAAATGACCTGTCACTATCAGGATGAGAATGTATCAAGAAACGAATATTGAAAAAATGTAAACAGAGATCAAACTCTATTTACAAGTAAATTCGAGAAACTATAAATTAATACAATACTATTTGAAGTAAATTCCAAAAAAATTTAAAAAAAAAACGATCACATTTTAGTGAAAAGCATGAAATTTTTTGAAGATGTGAAATAGCATCTTCAGTCGATGTACTGAATTTTACAAATTGCAATAAAAAAACACTGATAAAATGAATCTTAAAGTTGGTGGTGACGGGTGTATCTGTTCCTCAAAAACAGCAACTTTTAATTCGAGAGCTTATTGCAGGTTTCGTTGGTTCCAAAGATTGAAGATGAAAAGAGCTGCTGATCATTAGTGGCATGAATCAGCACATACCAAGAAGCGCTTGGATGTTGTGCCATTCTTTTACAAGTAATCATTTAACATTTTAGAAGCGGCTTGCCATGTTTAAAGAGAGCATCCGGATGGAGTAATCAACCTTCTTAATGCTTGTAAGCAGGCTTGAAGTGTTGAGAAAAAGGGACACAAATCGCCGCAACGCCATTCCAGTGCAGTATGTTTCACAATATCTTAAATGTTCACTACAGTGTCATCAACGAATATTGGAAACTTGCCTGAATTGAACCCCAGTGGCAGACAAACCCATCTAATACTTCTGCTGACCACTCTTCCGTTGTAGAAGAGATAAGATTTGGTATTTCGAATGGAGAAAAATTATTTTATCGGTTTTAAATGGGAGCTATTTGCTATAGTCTTTCGATCAGGATGTTGCCTGTAAATGTGAGGCGTACAGTAAAATGAAGGCTAGATTTCTGCAAGAGTGCCTGGTTTCTTGACTGCAAAAGTGTGTATGCGGTGTGACTGGCAACCAAAATTTTAGGTCAAATGAAATACACATTCGTTGTCGTTTTGGTATATTTATGACTGAGTGTTTTGTGTGCTCGTTTGTCAAAGTGGTTGATTTTGCTCTACCCTTCGACGCATGTTGATGTCGTCTGTTAGTGGCAGTCGTACGCTCAGAGGGCACACTCAAGTCATACATGGGTATGTATAACTTTAATTGCTTTCGCGCTCTTTTCCTTTCGGAAAAGCAACGGTAAACGCCGTTAAGTTATTGTTGTTAGCTCAACAGAGAGAGAGAAGAGAGAGATAAATGAGAGAGCGTCAAATACCAAGAGCGTTGCACAAATTTTTTGGGGTGATTCCATCAACACCCGATCTCTGCTAGCACGAGCATAAGAAATGAGCCGCACGATTGGCGCCGGGTATCGAAGCACATATATGCCAAGAGTGAAGTAAAGACTGCATACATGTTTTGCAGTGGTTGAGACACTCGAGTGTGAAAAATATTAAGTACGAATGCAGTACACTTGTAGTTGCCGTGCACCCTCTGTGCAGATCTCTGATGAAGACAAGGGGCTAAGTTTGATAGTTTGATTTACCTAAAGCCTAATTACCTAATAGAGTCAGAAACTAGTTCTTCTGTGCGTAGTAAACACCAAAAAAGGGACGATAATTTTTTCCCATACAAATTTATCCCTCTTCAAAGTGGCATCTTTTGATGTAAATAATCGTCATCTGTGGTAAGTTTTATTTTTTGAACTCAAATCTGTGATATCGGATAGCTATGGAAAGAAAGTGTTGAAAATGGTTTTCCGGTTTAAAAGGAAATCAAGCTGCGTTGGCAACCGCAAGCATAGTAGAGAGAGATAAAAATGAAAGAAAATATACGAAATTTCTTTATTCTTTACTAACGTGTTGTGTCTCTGTGTTTGCATGCTTGCGTTACGGCTCTTTCCATCTACAAACATCTACAAATGGTTTGCGGTCACAGGCCGTAATCACCCCTGAATTACAGTCTTTACTGGAAACGGCCGAAAAACGAGCAAAGAATGAATTTCACATGCGAATGAATCGCGAGCACAATCTAGTCAATCGCAAGTGCGCTGGTTAGGACATTTTAAACAACCTCAAGTGGGTTGTTTCTCTCTCTAGTGTCTAGGTTTACGATCGAAAGACGATAGACATTCGGAACATAGGCGGGAAAGGAAGACCGAAACTGAGATGGGAAGACTGCGTGCGGCAAGACATTGCCAAGCATTGTGTGAACAACTGGTGCTAGCTCTCCCGAAACAAAAACGACTGGCGGCCATTAATAGCAGCGTTCAAGACCGTTAAGCGGTTGTGATATAAACATCGGGCCAAAGAAGAAACAAAATGGTTTACTCTGCAGAAATTGCATAACTGGATTATCATCTACTTAGATCAGTGTCCGGCGCGTAGCTATCTACTGTGTATAGAAAACTGTTTTGCGGCAGCGATGTCGACACACCGACAGTATAAGCTCGTCGTGTAGTTTTAGCAGACTCAAGGTGACAACTCTCTTCTTATGAAAAATTAAAAAATTGTCCATTCTTAAACTGCATCAAAGGACGAGTTAGTTTTTTCAACGAGAAATTTCTATGTTGTCATAAGTACAGCAGTTGAAACACCAACTAAATAGTGTTTGGCGTCGAAAATGTTTCTTTTTAAGTTTTTTTACTTCCGGTAAAATTCAATATAAATAATCAAAAGGTGGACAAAGGGTTTGTCTACTCAGCGGTTTGACATGCGCTGTTTCTCAGCGTTTTCCTTATGTGATAAACAACTGATCTGACGTTTCACAGGAGAGCTGATCGCTTGGATTAAAATGTATTTAAGGTACATATGCGAAAAAGTGTCGCTTACCTGCGCTTGCATATATTTAGCTACAGTGCCAGTCTAATGGCAGTTTTCTACTTCCTATCCTTCTGTTTGCTTTTCTTTTTAAAAGCTTTGATTTCAATGAAAACTCAAAATAAATTTGTTATTCCTTTGTTTATTCTTCGCTTTTCTATTCATGACATTTTCAAGTGATTTTTTTTTACCACTGGCACCTACAGCAAATAACACAGTTACTCACAGACCGAGTATATATAGGCGTGCAACCATGTACATACACATACATATGTATTTATGTACAAAAGACATATATCAAAGGACGAAAATGGGAACGCACACTTATATGCACACACGCGCTTTATAAATTAATCAAATCAAATGCAACACTTGCAAATAAGTTTTGAATAAATGCATAAAATTGCGAAAGCATGAGGGGGGAAAGAACTGGCGCAGAACAAAAAAAAAAACCGGTATAAATCATAGAATATGGAAATGTCATGTGTGGGGAGGGATAATGCAATTGTGTGTGTGTGTTTATGTGTATGTGGCAAGTTTAGAAAACTTGAACTGAAATATTTATCAAATGTGATATACGAATTTCAAATCAAACAAATAAAAGCATGCGCTGCTGCGGGAAATATTTTATGACCCAAAAATATGAAATTGCAACTCAATACCGAAGGGGGAAATGGTTGGAGGGGTTATCTATCAAAAACTGTCATAAAAACAGTGTTAAATATTTTAAACAATTTACAAAACTACAAAAACTTTAAGAGCGCGAAAGAGAGAAACGGTGTAGGGAGAGGTGGACTGGGGCGCAGCGATAATAAAAATGCATTTGATGGCTTGTGGAGGTCCCCGAGTTGCCTGATTTTTAGTACCCACAACTAAAAATCAACAACTTTGTGGTCTACCTGGTCAGGGTGAGGCGGGAGAGAGGGGCGGGACTGTTAATGTTATTGAAATGTGGCCAACAGTTGCGCCAATGGGATCGTAAAAGAAATGCCAGTGGTAGTAAAGGTAACAACGACACGAGAATACAAAACTACGCAAAACTAGAAGGTACACACGGTACAGGGACGCAGGGACACAGCCAACTACTAGGGGCACAAATATACGTATACACTGAACAAAGGGTTTCTATGGGGAGGGGGGGACGGGGCGGTTACACTTGGGAGACCAACATGCCAAATAACCATGCTCTGTCTGGAGTTTTTATTGTTGTTTTGTTTGTTTTTTGGTCATGTTGCGTTTGCTTTGGTTTTTTGAAAATTTTGATTCGTTTTCTTTTCGGCTTTTCGGGGGTTCCGGTACAAAAAACTCACATCGGGCATTTGCTGTAGGTGATGGTGGTGTGCTGGTACCGCTCCTTGTAAATGTGCCCCCTTTAATAGAGGATCCGTTAAGCCCGAAATACCAGCATGTAGACCACCGGTAGCCAAGGCCAGAGGAAACACTGGACAAGTCTAATGTTCGATTGGTTTATGTTTTATGCATTTCGTTTTTCGTTAATGTGTTTTTTTAGTTGTGTGAAGTAAAAATTTCAGAAAATTCGCCAAAGAAGAAAAAAAGTAGAAGAACAAAAATTGTATACCACAAATAAATTTTGTAAATTTTGTTAATTTTTTTTTTGTGTTTGCTATGGAGAGATAAAAAAGCTTATCAAATGTATTTAATATTTCGCTTGCAAAATTTCTTTTGGGGGAAAAAGCTTTTGAAGTAGGCGGGCGGGAGTAGAGAAGTGAAGAAAGTGGTTTGCTGAGATTGGATATTTTTCGTGTGTTGCAGAACAAACTAATTGATATGGATGGAAGGAGCGGAGGATATGTTTGGTACATATTTAAAAACAAATATTAACAACTAAGAAGAGAGAGCCAAGTAGGAGGGATTTGGAACGATAGAATAAAGATTCCAGGGTATCACCGGGGGTCCAAGACAACTAGGATTTCGGAATGGAGGAGACTCTATGAATGTGATTAATCCAATATTATTGCGCAGAAAAAAGTACAGTTGTCAATTTACCAGGTACTTAAATTTAAATAGGTATTTTTTTAGAGTGCCCTTCAGAAGAGGTACTGCGTCTATATAGGCCTACTTATTTAAGATACGCGTGTATCTTTACTTACTTTGTTCAAACTGTATACAAACGAAAAAATTTCGAAAATACAAAATTTTCTTAGAATTTGTTAAATTTGGATCAACTGTATCAAGTGAAACTAAACAGCTTACATAATTTCTGATTTAAAATAAGCTAGCAGTATGTTATTATGTTTTGATATAAGAAAAAGGCAAATCCAATTTTTCTATCTCAAAGTGAATTTCGGTTCCGGTACGTCCGAAATGAGAGTTTCGATTGAAGGTTTTATTTCTCAATTTTTTTTCGATTTTTGGTTCGATAAGGTATCCGGATTTGTATTTTTGACTCTATACGTCCACTTCTTAATTACCTAATATCACATTCTTGAGATTCGAGTAACTACATAGAACGTGGCTGAGTCTATACAACATTTTAGTAAATTTACTTTAAAGTTCACGCGGTCCACGCTAACCTGCCTTCCTCGGTAAATCTGGTATCGGTTAAAAGTCGTCTTATGTTTGCTTCTTTCTTTGCATTAAAACCGAGGCGGTACTAAAACCAAAGTTTGGTTCCGTTTCTAACTGTTCCAATAAAAATTTTAAAAGGGTTCCGGTATGTGCTTAAAGCAGTTTACTTCGACCATTAACCATTCCTGGGCACCAGCAATTTGGTCAACAGAATTAATAGCATAGTTGGATACACAAACTTTGAAACTGTCGAATTAAGGTAGAACTTGAATTCTAGCGTTAATTATGATTTATGATTGTTTCGATTTCCTTCTTGAAAAGGATAGGCCTGTTTTTTGAACTATTTTTTCAGTGTGCTTAAAAAATGCACACAAAAAATAAATAATGAGCTCCTACGACAGCTATGAGCATATACAGGTCTGTTCTCAATTCCACTTCTGTTTTCGTATAAACGCTTGAATTGGCCATTTTTTACAAATTTAAATGGAAGTTAGTAAAGGAAATCTGTGACTACTATATCAAGGCTTCCTTTTTTACGAATTGAATCCACTTGCCATTGAGCTGTCGGTTTCAACTGCTTGAGCAATTTTACTTTTACTGAAACCGGATCTAGTACCGTAGAATACGAAAGTGTCACCTTCCATATAACCTTATTAGCACAGAGTTCAACGTACAAACGTATATACGAAAACCGAGTGGAATTTGAGAACAGGCCTAGATAGTCACACTATCCATGCGATTGGTAGCAGTAAATAAGTCACTCAAACATAGTTTTCTCCTTGCTTAAATATTTAGCTTTTAAGTAGTTGGCGTGGACTTGGTTTGAAATCATAACACTTGACGGAAAGGTCCCAGAACAACTATGAAAAAATGTTTTTAATACACCAAGCCAGCGTAATACTAACCTTCATTTATTTAAAATTTTTCTCCTACTTTTGGTCGCTCTTTGCGCCTTAATCAGGGCCAAATATAAATAATTTTTAACTTAAAACCCTGTAGACTCAAGTGAATATTCGTTTATGATTGAGATAAATTAACCCTTTCGGGTCACAAATTTTGTGGTACTGCCACAGAGGTTGTAAAACGTAAATTTGGTTGTACAGCCACAAAGGGCCAAGCTCTTTGCACAAGAGAAAATGACCTACAGTTTAACGCCGAATCCGAACGGCAAAGTTTTTGCGAAGCTTTTTCATGGCCAGTTACTTCACAGCTGGAGCCAATAGCTGGTGAAGGTGACCGGATGCGTAAAAGCTATTTTTTTTATTAGATGTTCCGAGGCGGGATCGAACCCACGACCTCCCGCACAGCAGGCCAGCACACTAACCGCTGAGCCACACCCGGCCACTGCCACAGAGGTTAACTGCTATTAATTTCAAAGACCTACGTATCGTAGATCGTCTCGATCAAAATAACTTTTTGCTACAATTTTCGTCTAAATTTATTTTTCGAGTTATCGAAACTAAAGTGAAGCTAAAACTGAGAGCTCATAGCAACGTTTGGGCCTGAAAAGTTTTAAAAAATGGTATTTTGTAATTAAATTTTACTATTTTAATTTTAACGGTCCTTTCGACTGTTCTTGTACTGCGGTCGTTGCTAGCTGGCTGCTATAGTCTTCTACTTCGCTCGTGGTTCATGCTGATTTCAGATAACCACATTAGTAATACTTCCAACATTTTATTTTGTTTGTACTAAGAGATTTACTTAGTTGACAAAAATAATGTGCATACATGAAACAATATTTCAAAATATTACTCAAAATTAAGAGTGAAAGTTTCATTTCTAAGATATTCGTTCAGAACACGATTTAAAAATCTAAAACCTCGATTTGATATAATTTTTGAATCGCAGCGTTTGCCTTAAAAGGTGGGAATCTGCGGATTTTGGTTCGGAAGGTGAACTTTGACTAAAGATACCACAATCTGATTTAAAGAGGTAGGGTTGAGTAGTTGCTTAAAATCTTTCCATTTAGAAATGCTTCCTAATTTCAATAACTAAATAGCTGATATTAAAAATATAAATTTTTTGTGCCAAAGTAATGTCCGAAAACAGAACTAGTTAAAATCATTACAAGTATTCTCAAAAAATTCTATATTTTTTAGAAAGCATTCAAAAAACTATCTGATATACAAAAGTACCCCACAGTACTTCAGGATAATATACTTTTCATACAAAATTGTACACACCATGTACCTAATTGACAACTGTAGCGCATATTTGATGGATAGCAACTGGGATTAACACACTACACGCTGCTTTGGGGTACAAAAAAAATAAACAAAAACATTTCCAACACCGACAATAACCAGGGACCAGGACTAGAGAGAGAGAGAGCGAGTAGTTGAGAGAGCGCAATGGATGGATACAACTATTTTGATTTATTGTAATATTTTTTGACATTAATTGAATTTGATGTGACAACAAAAACTTTGTTTAGTTTTGAGAAACTTTTTTTTTATTATTTGTTTGGAGCAATGGCTGGCGAGGGGGGCTTTTTGAAGGGCTGAATTGAGTTGTTTGTTTGTTGTAGAGCACAAAATTGCATTTTTGGTCTGGGATAAAACAAAGTATATAGAAATATATACGGAGAGAGAGAAAGATATATATATTTATATAAAGAGTGATGTGAGGGCTCGGGCAGGACGATATTTGAACAGTATGTTGTTGCTGTTGCTTGTAGTTTGCTAATTGCTTTTATATGACAAATGGTGGGTAGTTAAGACTCATCTAAACATGTCCATGTTTTTTTGGTACTACACAAAAATTAAGAGAAATTTACGCAGGAGTTGGAGACAAAGTTGTTGTTGCTGTTGTTTAATTATATATATATATATTATATGTATAGTAGATAGATATATGTAGTGTAGTTGTTGTACGGATATTTTCTTTTTCTGGCACTCAAATTGGAGTTTAGTTTTTTTGGTTTTGGTTGTGTGATTTTAGGTTTTTGGATATTATATATAGGAGACTAGTGTAGTTTGAACATACTTCTCCACACACGCTGCCAGCGAGCCCTCAGAGACACACAGGAGAGAAGAGAGAAAGAGAGAGAGAGTTTTTCAAGCCCCCGCTCCCCGTGAGCCTTTATTCTCTTCTTTCTTTCACACAAACTCACTCGCCTCGCCTCGAACACAATAAATTGCCGACAAAAGTTTTAGACACACGACAAGAGAGCTCTTTTAACCTGAGAGAAGAGAGTGCAAAAGAAACTAAAAAACAAAAGAATATATATTTAAAATTGTTTTTGTCAATTTCTTAAATGTTTGCTGTAAATTTGTTAACATTAGTTTTTCATTAAGGAGAAGTTTGGGGGAGCGGTTGGGTCGTCAACAAATTGGGGGCACAAAAGATGAGAGGGAGCTAAAAGAAATGGTAAAAAGGTCTCAGGGTCACAGCTCCAAGGTACGAAGAGTATGTTTTTTCTGGGTGGTGGGTGCAAATCATAACAGGGTGTCTATATATACGAGCAAGTAAGTTCGATGGTTTTATTTTCACAGTAAGAAAGAGAGAGAGAGAAAGAGATGGGCAAAAACAACTCAAAAGAAAACAGATATCATAGATGAAAACTAAAACTATGTAGAAAAGGATGGTCGGTCTAAGGGGCAAAAATCATATTTATATAGACAATCAAGGGTGGTGTTTAGCTGGGTGGTTAAGATAGAGATAGATAGAAAGTAGCTGCATTTTAGAATATACACAACACTGCATTTTTTTTGCAACATTTCACAACACTGGGTTAGTGGTCGTCTCTCATACCATACATACCTCTTGTGTGGGCACTGCATAATTGCCTTGAATGGTAAAGGCCTGTCCATTGGCCAAAATAACTGGGCCAGTTACTTGCGGTTTTGGTCGATACGGTATGGTAGCACCGCGAGGCGGGGACTGTAACAAAATAGCGCATTAGATAACTAAATCACTTTAACTGTACCGCAGTCATACCTCCAACATGACAAGACATATCTGATAGATGCATTGAGTGATCTGCTCTGCACTACCACTCAAAGTCACCGCCCGCTCTGTTGAGTTTGGCAACATTTCACTGGCCACCTGTATGGAACAGCCGGTGGTTTGGCGTATTTCCTTAATCTTTGAGCCACTCTTGCCTGAAAGTAATTTATTTGTGGGTTAAGAGAACTGTATTTTTGGTAGGAAAATATAGATAGAGCCTTACCAATTAACGATCCACATTGACTGGCGGGCACAATCAATCGAATGGGTATTTGAGTTTTACCAACTTTGCCTACATCATTGAACTGCGAGCACCACTGCAACGGGTTAGAAGTTAGTAATGTGAAATATGTGAGAAGGGGGGAGAAAAAGTTGAGAAATGTTTAATACAGACAATTCTGAACTGTGGTGTAGATAAGGGATGCGTTTACTTAGCGACATGACGGTTATAAAATCGAATGAATCAAGATAAGATAAAATATATGTAGCCTGTATTAATATTATTAAAATTTGTGGAGAATACAAGCCGGTTTGAGGTCGTGTGAGAAGCTTGGCTTGGCCCCTTTGGGCTGTATAGCCAATTTTACATTTTACATTCCATTAATTGGACTGCTACTGAGCAGGTGTGTATTCATTATTGGACTTAATTCGACCATTAAACAAAATTATTATTCCAAAGACATTGCAGTTTCTAATTTTTTTTGTTCCTCTGTCTTACTTCCTTGTCGATGAACGCCATGAAATCGTGAGTTAATTCTAATTTGCGAAGCCTGGGCCATACAAGATACCTTCCTGCTCTTCGTAGAAATGGTTCAATGCAGCATGGTCGCTTCTGGCATCCAAGCAATTCGTTTTTCATTGCGTTGTTAGGTATAAGTGTGAGCTTTATTTAAAAATTTCACTTGAATGATCTTAATGATTGCTTCAAATCCTTCATTGAAGATTGCAGCGGCCAAAAATGCTGCAATATCGATGGCAAAAAAACCGTTAATTTGTCCCACGAAAACGAACTAATGCGATAACTTTTGGAGTCGATGTACAAAATTATTGGTGAGTTTTAAGATAGGTTTCGGAGAGGACGAATTTGAAGACAGAATACCCAGCAGATTATATTTAAATGGTCCAAAAGACCGCGAAATTAGCATATTCATCATATGAGTTTTTATCAGGGCTGCAAACCGGTTCGGAGTTAAACCGCTCCGGAGTCGGAGGCCCCGGAATTTTTGGGAAGTCCGAGCCGAACTTGAACCGGAGCGAACAATTTTTTCTTCCCGAACCCGAACCGGAGCAAAAAAAAGTTGAAAAGGGTTCGGTTCAAAAAAGATGTTTTGTTTGACATTTCCCACAATTTTTAAGCCTTGGAATAAAAACAGCTTTCAGAGAAACATTATGCTTTATTTTATAATATTCAAAAGGAACTTATAAGTAAAAAGCTTTAAAAATGGTAAATAAAAAGAATACATGATTGTTTACCATTTTTGTCTTCTGATAAAGATGAAAAGCTTAAAGCTTTCAAGTTTTGGAAAAACGATCTACACATGTAAAGAACTGCTGCTCCTCAAATACAAGTATTAGTCTAGCTCACTTTTTCTACTCATATATTTGTTTTATCCAGCTATAGAATCAGTAAGACACTCTAAAGATTAATTTATACAGTGCGTTAACTGAGGGTAGAGAATTTGTCCCATTAATACAGAAAGGCGAAATGGGTGCACACACATACACAAAGTCTTCTGTCAATTTGTAGTTGTCTGTTTTGCACTTGTGCTTCCTTTGGAAATTCCAAACAGTCACAGCAATGCTGGCATCAGATGGCCTCCGACAACTTGCAGAAGATAGGCACAGCCTGCTGATGATGAAACCGCGAGGCTCTTAAAGCAGCTGTACAGTCCACCATCCTCCTATGTGGTGTGTGCGTGTCTTGTTTTAAAAGTTATGAACAAACATAAATTTAGAATAGAGCCGCAATCGACTCCGTTTCTGTCAGAAATTAGTCAGCTGTTTGCTCTCGCTTGCGCTCTCTGAGAGCATTTGAGAATAAATCCGTCTCGCTCTAACCACTGTGATTTCCTATGCGGACAATAAGACTCTCAAAACGGACTATCGCTTAATACCGCTCAAAATTGAGCAGCGAAAATTTTATCTCTTATACTCATTGCTTCATGTCTTATTGACCTGCAGCCTGCTTAAACGTTCGATATTCCAAGCTCAAATTTTATTTAATCAAGCCACTAAGCTTTTGTTTGTTTCAATTTAAGTACAATTTTTCTGAACAAAGTTATTCGTGAACCCCGGTTCGAACCCGAACCTAGGTTCAGCGACCTTCTGAACCCGCTCCGTGAACCCGAACCCAAAAAATTTCGCGGGTTCGAACCCCGGAGTGATCCCCTGTCGATTCTTATGAGGTTTGCAGCCCTGGTTTATAATATTACGAAGATTTGATGGCAATTAAGACCTGTAAATAGGATGAAATCGTCAATTGAAACAAAAAAATTGCGAAAATTTGATTCAACAATGAGGTTAGGTTCTCGTGAAGACGGTTAAATAGAAGGTGTAAATCAAACGGATCAAAAGTCGCAAAATTTTATAATCAGTCTAGTTTATAGTCAAAATTTAATAGTTGGAAAGCCAAGAGGCGTAAGTGGAAGCTGTAGGCCAATCAGTTTTAAAAAATCGCGAAATTACCAAAGTCCCTATATGAATTAAAGAAGACCAGGTAAATAGGAGGTGTAGATAAAATGGTTCAGAAAAACGCCAAATGTTTAAAATTGTAAATTGAGTTTAGATTATCATGAGACGGGTAAATACACAGAAGACCTGCTAGTAGATATATGAATCGAATTTTCCGCACCCACCTTATCATAGAAACATAAGTTTGGGGGTAGAAATATTGATTTTCACCCCGGGGAGGCAAAAAAAAAAATTGTGGATTGTTTCTACAACCGGTTTCGCGAATCTAATTCCTTATGGCGTGTTCGAACGCCCATAAGTTTTGGAGAAACTAATATTTTCGTTACACATTTGATAAAGTGTCAACTAAATCGGATTATCTCCTTGAAAAGTTTTAAAATGTTGCAAGTGGACATACAATTGATTAAAGTCTACACTTTTGTACTGCTAATTTGACCTAATTTTAGTTCGCCATTAAATTGGGATTTTTTTTAAATACTTCTAAAGCAAAAAGCTTTTGCTGTGATTGGAAATGACACTTAACAGAGTTGTCAACAGCCCCAGCAGCTTTTTTTCCTAGCAAATTACAAAAAAAAAAAATGCGGACCGAAAGTTATTTAATTAGTAGGTATATATAAATTTTTGATGCAACTAAATGAATTACACAAAATATTTTAGGGATACATGTCGAAGTACATGCCAATTTGCTCGAAGCCTTTTCATTTGACACAAAATTGCGAAAACTAAAATATGTGTCCGGAAGTTTTTTAATCAAAAGAGAATTAAATTATTCCTATTTAGCTAGAAGGGAGCTGTTGTGTCAGTTGAGGCATCAAATAACAAGTTGCTTTTGCAATACGATTAAATAACCATAATTCTCTGCAGACTCTACTAAGGAGTTGGTTTAAGCTTAAATTGAAAGAATTTTACTCAGGGAAAAATTTTGAGTACGGTAATATTTAGTGGCTCTGTCTTAAGGCTGATAAATTTAACACTTAAGACAAACATAAAATTCTTTAATTTGTTCATGTCAATAGCTTTTGCTTCTTTTACTATTTAAAGGTTAAAAATCAATGCTGTGACAGCTCTAGTGAATGCTTTCAATGTGATTGTTCAAACAATAGTTTTCAATTTTAAATTATTTGAATCATTCAATTAATTTGCAATTTTGCAATTTCTTGTTTAATTATCGCTTCATATATCGCATCCATATTTGCCAACGTAGCGCACACATACCTCTTCGAATTTCTTTGTAATGAGCGTAAATGCCGAAAAGATTGCGCTAGTTGTACCAGACACCGTGACAATGCGTTCCGGGCATGAGCCATCCGAAATATTAATTTTGGCACCAGACTGAAAGTATAAAAGATACAATTAATTATACATTTGCAAAAAATGAAAAGCTGAAAAATATTTGACTCACCTCTTCACGAAATCTGTTGACAATTTCACCCTTTTTACCAATAATACTACCAACTTCCTGCAAAGAAAAAGCAAAATACAAAAGTTTCATAAGAACAAGCTCGTAGTACATTTCATTTAAACTGTTTTTTGTCTTGTATGGCAAGGCTCATGACTTGAGGCTGTCTCTCTCTGAAACACCCCACCCACCCTTCCGAACATTCAAAAGCACTTTATGTGCTTTATATCTTTTTCCTTCGCAGAGTTTTTTTATTCCCGAGAAATGTCTGTGACGATGCTCAAATTTGATTAAATATTAAGTGATATTATGCCAGAGCATTCAGAGAAGCGTGTGGGTGTGTGTGTGTATGTATGTAACTACTTTTGCATATTTAATTGCCACAAAAAGCAATTCACACGCTATGGATATCTACCCCCCATACAGCCAGGCCACCAACAACAACGTAACCAGAAAACCCCAAACCCATTTCCAATTTCTCTCAGAAAACTGTCGGCGGACGTAATGAAATTTGCGGCCAGCACTTTTACGCGTTTTAATTGATTGTAAATATCTGCACTGCCACACAGACAGCAACTTGGTTTAAACCATTTTTATATATTAGTAAATGGCGGCCAACGTGGGGTCCACTTTTAAAAGTTTTTAATTAAAACTGCCAAATGATTTTTTTCATATAAATAAACTAGTTTCAATTAAAATTTTTAAAGTTCCAAGTGATTTGCGATTCATATTTAATAATATTTTGGAAATAAATGTAAAGAATTTTGATCCCCTGTAGAGCATATCATACTTAGATTCAAATATATCCAATTAATGAGGGCCAACAGACATGAGCTGTAATCGCATTAGTTTCAACATTTATAATATATCTAGCTCCTTCTGATCATAGATAACTTTTTAAGCCTCATATCATATATCTCTAAATAGTCTCTTGTCAAACTTCTCTAAAGATAATCTCCTATCAAAAAGAACCTGTTCTATTTCATCAAAGAGAACATTTTCGAAATAAAATGTATTTAGAGATATTTGATTTGCTATTACACTATCGTCGGAGAGTCTCTTTAGAGAAATATGACAAGTGTAAAGCAGCTTTAGTATTAAAATCTTATCGAAGTTAAAATTGATTCTTGACTTGATATATTTTAGAGTGTATAAAAAAAAACTACAAAAAGTAGCAAGCTATTAAATAACGTCCTTTCAATAACAATTGTTGTGGCCCTTCTAAACGATCTCCGCAATAGAATGTATTAAAGATAACTTCAAATTTCGGTAATACTTTATTTTATTTTTAAAAGTACCTCCTTTAGCTATGGAACCACAGGAAAATTATTTGCCCAAAATTGGATGAAAAGTTGACCAAATGTCCATGATTGCAATTTTGGCAGGACTTAAAACTAAAACTATGCTTTTATACTCTACTAATTTGACCAATTTTTTTCCAAAAGTTCACTTATTTGGCAAACTATTTGCTTGTGGGACCTTAGCTTTAGAAATATAATTTAAAGTCTATTTAGATTCTATTCCGATTTCTTAAATAATTAGGATGCTGATAACAATATCGTTATTGGCGACTTGTTCGCATTGTTTTTCTAGTTCCCATTTTCTATTTTTGATCAAAGTTACTTTTTAAAGATATCAGTACGCTAGTACATTAAGAATGTCAAGAAAGTCTATTTTTAAAATTTAATTTTCTGCTTATATTAAAGAAAGGAAAAAATGATAAGGCCTCACGTTGGGCGCCAACTTAGCAATGCATTTCAATTTTCTTTCGCCACAAACTTTGTTGAGGAGGCATACCAGAATCAAATTGATATGCAGCCTCCCTTTCCGACAAAAATAAAAGAACCAGTTTCCTGTACCACAAAATATTTACTTACATTTCCCCCAATTGCGGGCGACGGCGCCGACCATTTGGTCATGTCAACTTTTTCGTTGCATATTTTACACACAGTCAAAGCACCAACATTCAAAAACCCAAAAACACAACAAAAGACATGCTAAACATTTTCCACGCTAACCACAAAAGTGATTTTTGCATACAAATGTGAAAATGCAAAATGCGTTTGCATCCTCGTGTTGTGCAGGAACACAATTTTGTGCATTTAATTGCTCAAAATGCTAAATGGCAAATCGATGGCATGTCCATTGAATGACAAGTAAAGGAAATTTGTCAGGGATTTGTGCACAATGCACGCAAATTCAATCAAGCGAAAGTGCTGATGAATGGCGAGGCGAGCTTCGGTCTATGGCAGATTTATGCAAATTGCGTAAACTTCTAAACTCGCGCGCGAGCTGCTGGAGCACGCATTTTGGCCACATTATTAATGATGACGACGATGAGGAGCAGACAACAGGCCCAAGTGTACGAGTAGGCCTACCAGTTTAGTGGTCCTATAAATTACACAGACAGACTGTCGAAAATTTGTCTTAAGTGCAGACAGGCGTAAAAACGCGTTCAAACGATAATTATGCCAATAATTATGGCAATTCCCACTGACATTTGTACAATATACATAATTTTTTCCATTTTTTTTCGTACAAATATTTTACCATTTAGCCGCCAAGTTGCAGTCATAGGCATAAATATTATCGAAGAGTGGCCAAAAATGCAAACAGCGCATAAAAATTGAAATTTTGTTTTGTGTGTGGCAAACTGGCAAATTGCCCAAGACTGAATGTGAAACAACAATGGCCAAAATGGGAGAGTGCACTTTGGTTTTTGTGCCGAAGGTTGGGCCTAGGTTTTTGTTTTGTTTTAAATTTGTTTTCGGTAAGGAATGAGTAATGGTTAAATGCAGATGCAGGCTGGACTTAAAGCTTAGATAGAAAATAAATATCAAAATGGGATTCACGAATGGAGGGAATTTTTTTCTACTGATGATAGAACCGAGTGTTGTTGCCTTGTTACCTTAAGCTACGAATACATAGCTGACATCACGTCGAGCGACTTCTATCTTAGCGTCACCAGTATTTAAACTAACAAACCACTGCCTACTGCCCTAGGAGCACAATTGTTTTTTGAAACCATGGGGACCTGGGAACACATACAGCTGTTATAAAGAAAAAAGCCCGATTCTGTAGCTGGTACTAGCAGATAAACTTTATATCAGCAACAAAACATGGACGAATAGGTGCTTATTATGACTTAGAACGATTTCAGAAAGTGAAAAGACCCAAGAGATCTCTAACAAAATTTAAACGACACACATCGATAACTTAATTTTAAAGTCACAGACCAGATATTTCCACTAAATACCAACAGAGTGGCTGCCAAATCCCTTTGCAATATATGCCCCATACGTTCACTCAGAAAAGGGGAGAACATTTCATTTGAGAACGAAACCGATTAAATTAAGAATTTCGTTTAACAAATCGAGCTAAAATCGTTCTCATTTCGCTTTTTATAAGCAAAGGGAGTGGAGAATAGTAACTTACACATAGAGTGTAGCGTTTAAACCAGGGTTCCAAACTGTAACTGTGTCTCTCTCTAACATTCAGTGAAGCAACTAGGGTTCCAGAAGAAGAGAGCGCGAAATTGTGACTTTGTCTTTATCTCTAACACACAGTGAAGCATGATTTTGCAAGCAATCGGTGTGAGTTCTCGAGTTTGTTCGTGCCCCAGTGGCTATCGCTGGGGAACATTGGGGATAGAAATTCAAGTTGAAAATTCTTATTTTTCCTTTAAGAGTATTCGTGTCAAATGAGCTGCAATGAATGTTCAGCTATTCTATTTTTTAGGGCCCTGCATGCGTTGAATAAAAATTTCCTTAACTATATTGCTGATTTGTTATATCTATGAACTATAACTCGTAGCTCACAAAATTATTGATACATTGAATTATAGTTCATGAATTGAGGCATGATCTTTATGATCTTTTTGAAATGATTCAGCTCAGATCAGCTCAACAAAGCAGCTAGATCAATCATGCTCAGTCGAAGTTAGCTTAGCCTAACTTAAGCACATTGAAAGGCAACAATGTTAAGTCATCTGCCTTACATCTGCGAACATGCAATATGCCATTTTAATGATCTTCGATTTTATGGATTTGTCTTCACAGAATAATTTTTTACTACTTTTATTGAAATGGTACAAAGACCTCAAAATTTGCCATTTTTTTTATTTAATTATACAATATTAAAAAGATTTTTTTATAGATGTTAATTGTAGACGGGTCAATTGGTGCCAAAAAAAATAAATCGCGAAAATTTTCAAAATTTATAATGAGTTTAGATTATCATAAAGTATTAATAGTTGGCAATTGTTGACGGGTAAATAGAAGGTATAGATAGAGAAGATCGAATGGTTAAAATAAAAACACGATGCTGGCTTAGATCAGCGGTGGGCACGCCCTTGCTCCGAGATATATGTTCGGCAATTGGCGTCAGACAAACATCATGCGTCGCAATTAACTCGCTTCGAAATGTGTACAACAACAAAGTGCATGGGAATCGGAGCACGGCGCCTGCAAGACGCACGCACGGAGGTCGCAAAAGCTGCATTTTGCACGAATGAGAATCGATGATATAGGTTGTCTTTTCTGTCATTGTTGATGGGCTGCTCTCAAATTTCGAGCACAGCGCTGGTTTAGATTATCATAAAGTTTAAATATATGACAAGTAAGTAAGCTGCAATTCTTCGTTTTGTGTTTAAAACTCAAATGTTATAAAGTATTAGAAAAACTGATTAATTTTAGTAAAATGGTGGCATGAACGAACTGTTAGAGCGAATTCACTGAAGATGCGTCAAAATGGTGGGAAACCAATAAAGATTCATTTCTTACCTAATCAGGGGTGTCTTGGAAATTCTAAGATTTTCCTATAAACGATTGCACTTCAAACTAAACTTGGACTACATTATATGTACAGTGACAAGAATAAGAATGGCTACTATACCATATGGAAGGAGAACCGTACGCATTAAATCTACTTGGCTTTGAGCAGGCGGTTTCAAATCGTTCAACTTTCGTCATCTAATCTAGTAGCCGGGCATATAAAGTTGGACAGATTAAATTTAAAATGCTTACGTTTATATGGAAACCTCTAGAGATTTCTGGGACACACCCGTATATAAAGCATTCTTCTTTTTTGACCCGATATTAATATCTGAACCGCTTAACGCGGTGAATGCTCGCCAATTGTTTCTGCTTTGCTCGAGGAGGCTTCAGTTATTCACAACATGCTTGGAAATGTTTCACCCCTGCCGCATCTGGCCTTCTCATCTCAGTTTCGGTCGTCCCCTCATACCGTCATTCTAAAAGTTGTTCGCATTCCGATTTACCACTGGAGATTTTTTAGTTCAACTAATTTTCTGATTTGTCTTGATCTAAGGATTGATCTTTTGGGGCTTGATCTATTTGGAGCCTGATCTATTTGGAGCTTGATGTAGCTTGATCTGTTTGGAGTCATTATTATTATGACCTGAACAACTCGAATCAAAAAGAATTGATTAAAACCGTAACCCTTAACCGCTAAAATCACTTTAAAATTTGTAACCGAAACCATAACCGAAAAATTTTTATAACCTATAACCTTTATTACCATAACCGGTTATCAGAACCGAAACAGAAACAAATATGCGGTTTAATTTCGGTTTTCTCCTACTAGTAAAAATTTCGATAAACGTAAATCATGAAATTCAGTGTTCACCGATTCAAACAACCAAAAATTTGGCTCGCGTTTGCATAAAAACGTGAGTGACTTCGGCCCCTGGTAGCTATGGCTGGCCGGCTCTGGTCTAGACCTGAGCAAGCCAAATGGAGAGGACAGAAAAATATGCCCTTCTCTCTCTGACACTGAGTTATGGATGGCCGGCTCTGAATACACAATGAACATTTTGACGGCCACTCATCTTCAAGAATACATATGTATGTGATATCTTTACACTGGATGCTGGCTAGTTTAGCCAATCCAAAAATGTACGACTTCGGCTCAAATTTGGAATCAGCTTAATTCTGATGTTTCTGTAACCTTAGGTTCTATCTGGATTCAAGGTTAAATTGAATTCAAATACAACTCAGAATTGACCAAATTATAGTCTCACGAGTTAGTTAAGAGAAGCGTTCAGATGATGCTTACCTATGTCTGTTGATCCGAGATATAATGTGTCTTTAGCAGAAATTAGAGCAGAAAATTAACTGTATTGAATTGTTGGACAACCTTAATTTGATTTAATTATAAGGGAAAAACAGTCCAAGTCCAAGTTGGTCGGAAATCTCCAACAGTTCTAATTAAAAACAATCTGACATCTTCATTAAAAATATGGCTTGGCAGAGGACACATATTGGAACGGTGGGAAAAATGAAACAATATTTCCAGATCTTTATAATTATCAAAAGTTTTGCTAGAAGTACCCCCACACAAATAAGTGTTGAGCGTTTGTTTTCAGGTGTAGAATTTATAATGAATCCCCGCTTTTGTCTGCATGAATTGTCAGATTGAAATTTTATACTAATAACAGTAACCGGTAACCAAAACCCGAAACAGAATTAGGTTAATAACAGTAACCAGTACCGTAACCGATAATCTACAACCGTAATATAACCGTAACCGTAACCCAAACCGTTATTCGTTTCGGTTTTAATCTCTGATTTACATTACCTTTTTTGAAAAGTTGAAGCACAGGGCTCTGGGGCTTTACTATCTTTCCATAACAAATAATTTCCTAACAACCCCATCCCTCTTGAGGTCAAACATTCATCTTCCAAAACAATTATGTTCCCCTAATTATCAACTGATTTAAAAAATCCAAAACCAACAAAGCTGCAAACATCTTGAGGGTACTAAACCTCAGCTAGCACATTATATTACATTATATTTTTATCTAATGGTATTCTCAGCCAAGCGAAAAATTTTGATAGCCCATTTATCACTTTGGGCTCGTCGTAAAGCAAGTAGAGAGAGATGATGATGACAAACAATAACCATAACAGCCAAAAAGGCATTAAAGTGAAGTCCAAAGAATGGACAAAGCTAATTGTGCCAAGACATGAAGAAGATAGGTTTTTATTTTGATGTTAGTGGAGCAGTTCGTAAAAAAATGAGAGGAAAACAAACCCAAAAAGTCATGTTGTGTCGTATTTTTTTTGTGTTAATGCGGCGGCGTTGAAAATTGTATAAAAATAAATAAATTGCAGCAACAACAACAACAGCAACGATCTGACAGCAATTGCAAAACCGTGAGAACCATTTATGGGAGCTGCTGGTTTGCCTGGCCAAAGAAAAACGCAAGAAAAACTTTGCAACAAATGTTGGAAAATGCTGTGCAACTACTAAAGAGTGTGCATGTGTGGGAGAGGGGGTCACATGTGTGCCACATGTGAGCAGATTGTTCTCTGCCCCCTCCCTTCCACTAAAATAAATCATGCTGCGCATTTGTCGCCCTGCATTTTTTTGCCGCTGCTGCAGCTGCTGCTCCTGGCAGGCGAAAATGAAATTGAAAAAAAGTGCACAATTAAATAATTTACAATTTGCCTGGGCCAAGCCAAACTGCAATTACACAAATGCTGCAAGTGGCAATTTTTAATTTGATTAAATAACAAACACAGAACAGCGCACACAAAAGAAATGAGATTACAAATTTGGAGACTCTGCGTAGTTGTAAAGTGATTAGTTTCATTTTGACAAGAGCCATCTAACGGGTCATTTCCCAGGGTTCTTTTGATTTTTGAAGCGTGTAAAGTGTTTCAATCTAGGTATTATTTTGTTTTAATTGATGAAAAGAATTGTAAAGTCACACCGACAGCTTACAAAGAGTTGAAATGAAAAAGTTCAACACTTTGTCTCAGCCGCTAGGAAGGGCCGTTCGAAGACTTTGAGCAAGATAGAGTCATCTCTCACAGTTATAATGAGCAAACAAAAAATCAAACAATTATTTTAATGTGCGTGAAGATCTAGGGGAAAAGCTACAATCGACACAAATGTTTTCTGAAATAACAGGTAATCTCTTAAAAAAGGTTCACAAAATAAGAGACATTATGATTTAAAGATGAAAGTAATATAGTTTATTTTTGGAAAAGAAATTAGAAAGAAAATGATAATGAGGGCAGGTTTTCCCATTACTTTGGACTAACAGGCATTTTTTTAGACATGTCAACCATTATACCGTGTACCAAAGCTACAAATGTTTGTAAGAGGCAAACGGTCGTAATATGAAAATATGTACTATATAAAAATGAAATTATCTCAAATTGTAGGGATTATTTGCGATCGATTTTTCAAGGATTGTTAGATCAGACTCGGAAAAAAAAATTCATAATGCCGGTATTTCCCAATACAGAGCCAGCGCACAGGTCTTATCAATGGGAAGCTTATGACAAGGAGAGATGAGCGATTTTCTCAAAAACTGAGGAGCAACTCTGGTCAAATTTTTAGGACATATTCTTGAGTGTGTGCCAATTTTTGAATTCTAGTAATTTGACTTCGGCTTTTCTATAAACTGCAATGCATGAATCCTCCCACAAGTTAAATACACCCATTGTTTATGCATTTCTTTACAGTTTTGCATTTAAAGATATTTGATTTATTTGCTAAGGAAAGAAAACCATCGAGAAACAAAAATCGAAATCGTGTTTTTTTGGTCGAATTCAACACTAAATTAAAGCACAGAGAAAAGAGCGCGAGAGAGAAGTAAAAAGGGAGAGAGAGAGAGACAGAAGAAAGGAGCGAGGGAGAAAGCGAATAGACTAGAGTTCCCCAACGATAGTCCCGGGGGCACGAACTTACTTGCCGAAGTCAACCTTCATTGTGTGTTAGAGAGAGACACAGTCACGTTTTCCGCGCTCTCTGCTTGGGGAACCCAGGGATAGACTGTTTATTTTAGCGTTGGCCAACGAAAGCGAGGCTCTCTTTACATGCTTTCGGGCCGTGTATGTGTAAATAGCGAAAAGTCTTCGCCCCCGGAGGGGTATCCGGTGACCATCGCTGGTCTATTTAAACTAGGGACCTTGATACAACCAGCCTTGCCAAATATCGACTGTTAAATTAATAATTAATTTAAAATAACCAAACAATGTCGAATAATTAGTTCGATCTGCAGGCTCTGGTAAAACTGAATAGTTTCCGGCTCTTGAGCTTACAAAATAGATTTATCTGGCGGAAAAAATAGCAACTTTTGACAACGCTGGATACAACAAAAAGATATGGCGCTCTCCCAGTGCGCTCTCAGCTCGGTCCTGAAAATTTCGGTGCTGCGAGCAAAGAATATTGCGAGAAAGGTTGCTCAGTCGACACCGCTTCTGTCAGAAAATTGTAGCTGTTCGCTCTCTACGCTCTAATACTTTGGCACTGTTCGCCTCCTAACACGTTATGGTCGTCTCCCCTAACCAGTGATTCCACGGCACTTTGGACTGACATAGAATCTTTTTGGGCACTATCGTTTAGCACCACAAATTGAGGCCGCAAACGTCTCTCTAATTCTAATTGCTCCATGTTTGGTTTTTTTTGTGCCGACGGAATTTCAAAGGTGTGTGTGTGAGAGACCAAGAAGTGAGAGTGTGTTGGTGTGCGAAAAAGAAGCGACGCAAACCAGCTCTGACCTACTTTATCGACCGCTGGCCATCGACTGAAAAGCTGTTTGCTCTCTTGGCACAAGCCACGCATGCGTTCGGCTCATGTCGGTGTAAATACTGAAATGTGATCTGCCCCTGGGGGCCAGGCATGCCGAACGCTGATATAGATCAGGGCCGGCCAAATGGAAAAGACGGACCAGTGTGCTTGTGTTGATGAACACGAAAGTGAACAGCCGATTTACTTGCTTTTATGTGCTTATTAACACAATCACAAGTTCGGCTCGTATCCGTGCAAAAAACACGAGTGACTTCCTCCACCGGTAGCCAATGGTCAATGACTATCAGCCGCCCTCCGATTTTATTTAGGCTTCCGCCAAAAATTTACGCCTTGGGCTCGCAATGGCAAAAGTTGGTGGTACGAAAAACGGCTTAAAGGACCGGCGACAGTTGAGTTCGTGAAATTAAAAGTAAATCGGAAAACTCGATTGAGATAAGAACCGGCTATGCTCCGTTTTTTTATATTCTGTGGCTAATTTAGATAGTTCTGGGGATAGTCGTATTAAAATCTATTTTTAAACAATAGCAGCACAACTTTTGTCAACAACATATGGCCATTTACTGGGGTAGTAACGAATAAGTTTGGCTATTCTTCTGTCACGTGAAATGTTCAAGAACGAATTGGAAATCAAACATAATCGATAACAAAAAGTTTCGCAGTTTGAAGCAGTTCAAATTGAATTCGTACCAATTAACGTATTTAATTGAATTATTAATTCGGCAAAGCTGTTTTCCAACCATTTTCAGAGTCTGATAGTACATTTTAGTCATGAAACTTCTCATTAACAAACCAATAAACAAACAACTAATGCAACAAATGCTTTAAGCATTAACTCCAACATTTTGCAAAGCTTTAATACATTGAGAGTATCCCCGAGCTAAAAGCCGCGTTAAAACTCTAAATAGCAGCTTATTTATTTAATAACAGTCAACACCCATTAAAAACTATTATTCAACAACATTAGCCCCGGCCACCAACAACACGAGAGAAAAACGCTGTCACGCAAATCCACAAGCGCCGTTGTCGTCGCCGACATCGTCGTCAAGCAGCTTGAGATGCTTGCCACTTGAGCAGATGAGAAGCCACTGATGGAGAGGCTAAGTAAGGGGGCAGAGCCAAAGCCTAAAGCTGTCATTTATCTCTGTGACCAAAGCGGATTTCTTTCTTAGCCAGATTTAAGGCCCAGGAATTGATTTTTATTTTTAATTTTAATGAAAGGCAGCAGCAGGTGCAACGATAAGGCGACAGAGCAATGCAATTTATTTGTATATAAATATAGTGCAAGTACATAGAGAGAGCACTTTACATGTTGTGTAGCTGCAAAATTGGCAAAATGTCCCAGAGACAATTTATAGCAAAAATAGACGCAGACGACAGACAAAGAACAAAAATTTCTAATGAATAATTGCGCACTTTTTGGCTACAAAAATAAATATTTTGTAAAATGTAAATGCGATTGTCTGCGGTTTTTCTCTTCTTTATTTTTGTTTGCTTTTAAGGATTTGGGCAATAAATTCTCAAGACACTTTTTGTTTTTCTTTTTATGGTTTTGAACAGAGCCGCCGTTTGCTGACAACGTGCTCTTTTGATCGATAGTTATAGATTAGCATGATTTATGCGAATGCGAATGCCACACTCGTTTGTATTACATATACATGTATGTAAATACATTTTATGCTTCATGCAAATCAAGTGCCGAACAGATGGAAAAATATAAAAAGCAAAAATAAAAACGTCAACTGCGTTTGCTTATTGAATTGAATGGCCAAAAAGTTGTAGTATATCCGCGTTGACTTGTTTAATTGTGCATGAAGAAGTGAAGGGATTGGGAAATGTATATTTTATTGGGATAGGTTAGGTTAAGTTAATGTGGATTGTCTAATGCGTGGGAAGAAGACAAATTTAACAATTGTGGTCGATTTTTGAACATTTTTATGGAGGGACTCTTAAGTGTCTGAAACGCTAGTCAAGTTGTCTCAGGGTTTCTTTATGATAGATTACTATGTAGTTTCTTTCTAATCCCTCTGCTGTGAAACTTAGCTGTCGGACAGGCGAGCATGGCTTGCATATACATGTCAGCGTTTGCAGCTTTTTAAGTTGGATCCTAACAGTGAGCAGATTTGATCTATACCCACACGATAGTTCGATGCGTGAGCATTGTTCCTACTACCACGTATACCCATCGGTCATCGGGCTATGCTACTGCAAGGGTATAGTGCTCTCTTGCACTTTCTAAGAAAATTAATCAAAAACATTTGATTGAAATGAACCTTTTTCCAAAAAGAATTCAGGATTTGGAAGGGCTTGTACTGAAATTATGGCAAAATCCACATGCGTGCAGCCTTGTTAGAAACGAATCGTTTGGATTACGGTTAATTGTGTTTAGTTCGATACTGTTACGTTTCGTTCAGAGCCAATTTTGTCAACGGTATCTTAACGGGTACATATTTCTCTGTCAGTCTGTCAGTCCGTCCGTATGAACGAAGAGATTTCAGAGATGGAAAGAGATAGAGATTTGACAAGTCACCATATATATCCCAACATATACTTCTTATACTTGCAGGCAGATCAAATTTATGTAAAATTTTTTCCAAGCCAACTTCTGCCTCCGCAATTTAAAAAAAGAAAAACGGCATATCTCCCACATTGTTGCATAATGGTTTGCCGCAAGGCGCGCATTTATTGTTGCTTGACGCAATGGAATAGCGCGTATACGACTTACGAGAGCCAAAAGACTTAATAAAGCAACAAAAAATTCAAATGCGAGCTCTCTTTTTCTTTTGTAGCTAAAGTTTTGCTGTTGGCGAGTGCAGACCTGCAGCAACATCATATATGTCTCTCTTCTCGCTCTCTCTCTCCAATGTCTCTCGCAAACTCGAACGCAATAACAAAGTTGCTTAGGCTAATGTCAGAGTGCGCGCGAGAAGCGATAATATTTCTTGCTATGAGCAATGCGAGAGATGACGTAGTGGAAGCATTGAGCGAAGCGAGTTGCACTGAACTACTTTAATTTGCTGTCAGATATGACCGTGATTTAATAATACAAGAAGAGGTCAGTAGTGAGAGCTAGGGTTGTCAATATTTGATCGATATATCGATATTTTGGTTGGACGATAAAGGTTATTCGGATGGTATGGTAATTGGTGCAAATTATATGGCTAGCCTGTTAAATCATCTGGTAATACAACTTAAAATCGCATTTAAGAACTTATCATACACGTATGGATGCAGAAATACGCTGCTATATTAGGTGTCAGTGTAAGAATATATTGAAGATATCGTCATGAACCCAATAGCTTATTGGAGAGCTAGTGCGTATAAATTGTTCGTGATGTCTGAAAGTGCATTTCGATACTACGATTTAAATTGTTTATATGTAAATAGCGAAATGTCTTCGGCCCCTAGGGGTATCAGGTGACAATCGCTGACTTACAGACACCCGAAGCAGAATGACTGGAGAACACATTAGGCAGGTTCTCTTCAATTCTTCACTTGATATTTTTTAAGCATAATCTAGAAGTCTTCAAAGCCTACACTCAGATAAGACACAAAGTTAGTTCGTCACAATACTTCACATGAAAAAAACACGTTTGAACTGCTTTGAAATCAGAACAATTTTGAACAGAAGCCTTTCTTATACGAAGTAATGTGCCCAACTAAATTTGTTTGGCACGCTTTTAGGGTTTAAAGAAAAGAAATTCTGACTATTAATGTAATTTGAAAAAGTTAGGGGGGTAGAGGGAAGAAAAAAGCTCTAGAAATCGTCAATAGGAGTTTTATGGTGAATCTCAGAGACGCGATGTTTTTGCTATATTTTGTGATTGAGCTTTATTTTCTGTGATTGTTTATGTAAAATTGGCTAAATAGCTCAAAGGGGCCAACTTCTCTCAATCTCTTGGCGTATGTGCTTTAAATTTTTTTCACAAGAGAAAGAGACCTACAGTTTAACGCCGAATCCGAACGGCAAAGTTAGAGAATTTGCTTTTTCATGGCTTGTTACTTCACCGCTGGCGCCAATAGCTGGTGAAGGTGACTGGATGTGTAAAAGCTATTTTCTAAAGAAAAAAATAATTTTTTATTAGATGTTCCGAGGCGGGATCGAACCCACGGCCTCCCGCCCAGCAGTCCAGCACACTAACCACTGGGCCACACACGGCCCTATTTTCTGTGATTAATGTGAGGGCAAATCCTTGAGCAGCGAGTTGCATTGCTCTATTTTAGTAATTAGTGAGGGCGTGATGGATTTAGACGAAGAATATTTTGCTACAAGAGCAACGATTAATTTTATTGTTGTGCACAAGGCTAGAACATTAGACCTTTTCCAGTATATTGAAGGGTAGGTGAAGATTCTAGATGATTTGCGTATGCTGAACACGAATCTGTTCTCGCCCAATATTATCGCATCGCTTCTCGAGCGCACTCTGACATAAGCCTTAGCGTAGTCGGCACTCGCCTCGCTCGCAGTGGCCCGAGCGCTTTTCGCTATTTACGGCGACACACACACACACAGAAATGTATTGTAGTTGTTCTTGCCTAAAATATATTTTGTGCATTAGTATTTTATTCCACGTGTCCGTAAGATCAGTCTGGACACCCACGGTTTGTATCTTCAATAGATAGTTAGTAATAAGAATTATTTATCGATTTGCCGAAAAAATGATAAAGATGGGATGAACTGTACTCAAGTTATGACCAAAAGAAAGTTACTTCTCCCCGCCCTGGCAGTAATGGCGTCATCTATTGGACAGCTTTCAAAATCCCTCATTCTTTAATGCGAGTAGTGGCGCCATGCAAGTAGGCAGCTGCTACTCCAGAGACAGAGTAAATTAACAGTCGAGGGGACCGACTGCAGATATATAAAAATCAATAAGTGGCATAGGCATAGACTTTTTATTACACAAAAAACGTCTTGCTTCGGTTGAGAACTCAGATAAATATTGTTGTTGTGGGAAACCACTCACCGAGACTGAGCTTACAAAGTACTAAGTGTGAGTAAGGCGGCAATTAGATAAAAAAATATACAAAAGCAAACAATTAATTATAATAAACTTTACAACTAAAGACTCAATTAAAAAACCCAACACCAAATGCCAATCATCAAAGTCAGCTGTCAATATCATCTGACCATAATTATGACGAAACTTTACTCGAACTGCAAATTATAGAACTTCAAGTACTCGAATGGATATTCGAAGTGGAGTGCATGTCAAGGCCAGACGTTTTGCATCTCTAATTAACTCTAGCTTATTAGTTTCTGTTTCTTTTTGTTTGGTTTTATTTTTTTATTGCAGTTTTGTGTGAAAGTCACAGTAAGTGGCAGCGGGTGACTCAAAATTAAACCGGAGACTCGCAGACGAAGTCGTGAGGCGGCTAATTAATTTATGAAAAAATACTCAGTCAAGCCTTAGAGCCGCAAAGAAAAACGCCTTTTATTGTTTGCAGTTTTCTGTGTTTTTTTTTTCTTTTTCTTGGCAACTATTCGCAAATTGCATAGAAATGAAACCCAAAAAGTGGGTTGCTCTCTCGCCTAGAATGAATGGTGGTCGGTGGGGGGAGAGTCGCGAGTCGAGACAACCTATGTATGCCATTTGTTGTTGTTATATTTGAATCATGCATTTTTAATTAGTGAAATTGCATGACAGGGCAGGCAGGCACCTCACCTCTATGCGAGTTTTCAGTACAGTGCGCCACATTTCTCAAACACTTGTCTAATTTTAATTAACTGTATTTTTTGTTTTGGATTAGATTCTAGACAAATGGGAGGTATATGGTATATATGCATTGATGTTTGATGAGGTATTGTGTAATATAAAATAAATGCCACAAAGATGGGAAGGTCATAAAGACCATTTATTGAGAAAATAGTAAAAGATTATAGGGAACACAACAAAGAGTGAAAAAATCAAGCAAATTTGTACAAAAGTTCTGTTGGGCCTAGCTTGTTAGGCGGGATTTGCACGATGAAGTAAACTTCATAAAGTTTTTTCAGTAGGCGAGACATACAAGTGTGATTTTATACATTTAGTCCCTTGATCTTCCCGATTGCAATAATTGGGAAATTCACAAAATTCTTAAGTTTTTCTACATTTTCTTGCTGAGTTCGGTTGCACTCAACTTTAGCACTATTTTCTCTCTTTGTGAAGGACATTTTACTAATTTGACTACAAAGTGAAATATGTATTCCCATTTGCAAATAGTTAATAACAAGACATATTAATTTCTGTATGTACAAATTCAATAATTGAAGGCCCTTATGTAATATGAACTGGTTTAACTTGTTACCCCCTGCAGGCTGTTTATATGCGAGATCTCACTTTTGCCGGTGTTGCTTAATTTTTATTATTCGACATGAACAATTGATGCATTTTGTTGTTATGGTTGTTGTTGCATTTTTATTACTCATATCTGTAAGCCATAATGATTGTTTAATAGCCAATACTTCGGCAAAGTTGTTGTTGTTCTTGCTTGTATTTCGTATTCGTTCTTCTTCTGTAATTTACCATAATGCGATGGAATAATGCGTGACGTGGCGCGTATTTAATTTTAATTTGCATACAAAATTGCCCACGTTAATTTATAACTTTATTGTTGTTTTTCAATGCCTTTTGTTTGATATTGCATCCGTTCTTATTTAAATATCTTATTATTATTGATTTTGTTGTCGTTGTGTGTACATGGAAAATGTCTATCAACCTTTCAAATGACAGAACTCAACGGTGTGCATAATGGCGTAGATATTTTAATAGACATGCGGAAGTGTTTTCTTTTTTTTTTATCGTTTTGCACCCAATTGAGGGTGGAGAATTGAGCGTGAGATATCAATTGGGTTGCCTAATGTCCTTGTGGGGGGCTTGGACAACAAATGTTCAAAGTGATTTGGGCTTATAGGAAATAATTAGTTCAGTACTTTCATTTAGCACATAGACATAAACTGCATAGCACTCGGCAGTAAACAATGCGAAATACACAAATAAGATATGTGATCTGTGGTACAGCCACCTCTGACGGTCATACATCATAGAAATTGCCTTGAAAAGTCCACGTCAAAGTCAAAATGCTTGTATTGCAGTCATTTAATGATTGCTCCTTGCTACATATTGAAAGCTAATATAAATACAGTTAAATAACATTTTTAAGTTTTTTTGTATCCAATGTGTGGTGGTAATAGACCAACAAGTAAAGTTTATTATATTTGTAGAATAACTTCATAGTGATTTTTCAGCCTAAAGATAGCTTGGGAAAAAATCTCCGTACCATCACACAACAACCGTTTTATTGAGTGTTCAATAAATTGACATCAGAATAGAACACGAATTTAAAGTTATCTATTGGATAGAGACAATACATACATGCAGCATTATTTTTATTAAATATATAAAACAAAGTCGTGTGTTACACCACTTATATCTCAAGAACGTTAGATTTGTTTCGCGGAAAATTGCAGAATGTTTTAATTAGTTTAGATTTTCCACAAAATCAAATAGTTGGCAATTGTCGACGGGTAAGTAGGACGCTTACGCCAATCGGCTCAAAAAAATTGCGAAACTTGCAAACATTTCAAAGGTTTAGACTTTTATGAAGATTTAATATTTGGCAAAAATTTGAGAGTAGCTTGACTTGGCCCCTTTGGGGCTGAATAGACAATTTTACATTACATTACAATAATTGGCAACTGTGGACGGGCCAATCGGTCCAAAAAAATAAAGAAATTTTATGATGACTTTAGATTGGCACGAATACGGGTAAATATTCGGATAAATAAATGCACATAGAACGGTCCAAAAAATGTCGAAATTTGCAAATTCCATATATTTATGAGTTTAGATTGTCATAAGGACAAGTTAATAGACGGGTAAATAGACTGATAAATTGGCTAGTAAGTATTAGATCAAACGGTTAAAAAACAGCGAAATTTCCAAAATTTTAATATCAGTTTAGATTATCGTGTAGACGGGTAAATATTCGTGCAAATATAAGGAGCCTATCTAACCCAGTCAGCATTTGGAAGATCGTTTTTAAAAAAAATTTTTAGGGATTTTTTTCGAGTCGCTTTTGTGTAAAAAAAGGGTTTTGGTAAAAAAAAAAAATGAATCGTGCATATGCTTAAAATGTACTTCATTGAAATAAGACTAACAAAACGTAAAGCAATCGAAAATTGATCGCGCGGGTGATTGAATAATGATTGTTTTTGGTCTCGAGTCGAAACTGATAGGTAATACGACTCGAAAATGATTCGGAAGTGCGAGTCATAAATGACTCCTTTAAAAGAGTCATAAAAGACTCTTTCGGAAGAGTCACAAACGACTCTTTCAGAGGAGTCGCGGCTAGGGTACCATTTACTCCCGACGAAAGTCATTTCGGATCGGAAAACGAGCGCACTTGTGACTATTTTAATCAGTAAGAGGAGTCGAAAAAGACTCGAATATGATAAAAAATTTCTTGAAATGCTGGCTGGGAACGGTCTAATAAAACTTCCTGAAATTTACTTCAAAATTCATATATGAGTTTATATTGTCATAAAGAGGGTTAAATAAACGGGTAAATAGACGGAAAAATATACAGGTAAAAAGACGGGTTAGGTGATAAAAAAATTGCGAAATTTTATTATATGTTTAGCTAATCGTGAGGCTTTAATACTTGGCATTTACAGACGGGGAAAATAGGAGGAGGTGTAGATTGTTATGAAGACGGCTAAATAGACGGGTAAACATTCGGGTAAGTAGATATGTATGTAGATGGGAGTTGAAGATTAAATGATAAAAAATAATCGCGAAACAGTGCAAAATTTTATTATGAGTTTAATTAGTCCTGAAGATTTTATTGACAATTGTCGACGGGTAAATACGAAGTGTAGGCCAATCGGTCCAAAGAATCTCTAAATTTGTAAAATTAATAATGAGTTTAGATTGTAATGAAGTCGGTAAAATATGGGTAAATTGACTGGTAAATGGACAAATTGGAGTTTTAAATCAAACTGTCTAAAAAATCGTTAAATTTAAAAAAAATATTTTATTTTTGATTATTATGAAAGAGGGTAAATAGACGGATGGTACAAGATCCAAAAATCTAAATATTATCATTGTTTGATGGCAATTGTAATGTAAGCTTAATTTCTTCGTTTTGTGTTTAAAATACTAACGTGGGCGTAGCAACGCGAGCCGGAACAGCTAGTACTATATAAAAATCGGAGAAATTTTTTATATTTGATTCTAAATAAATACTTCTTGCACTTCACATGTTGCTTCTATTTTTCAGTTTTGTGATTGAGGACTATACTATAATGAGTAAAATATTTAAGTTCCGCTGAACAAATTCAGCGAAAATTCTTATTGGGGTTTCCTTACTGCTCAATGGAAAATTTTAAAAATCATTATATACAGGTGTGTCACAGAAATCTCTAGAGATTTTCTATACTTTTTTTACTTCCCTAATCATTTGAATCTTAGCCTTTTTAATCTTTACATTCTTACAAGTTCTGACTTTTATTCCATTTTTTCCATTCAAAATCGCGTCAGATTTACCTTTTTGTACTAGCTTTCTTCTTTTTTTCAATTTTTTTTTTTTTTCTCTTTTTGTTTTTTTTCTTTTTTTTTTTTTTTACTTTTTTTTTCTCATTTTTCTTTTTAACTTTCTCTTATTAGCTCATGATCCCGACTTTTGAAAGTTCCTTGAAACGATTCCTGGAAGCCTTTCTTAGGACTCAGCCCTGTCGATTTATTCGGTTTTCCTTCCACATAATCTAGTAGGCGGTCTGATTCTTGGCACTTTGCAAATAAAGTAGTTCACGTTTAGTTTGAAGTGCAATCGTTTATACGAAAATCTCTAGAGATTTCCCGGACACCCCTGATATACTGCACATTTTGCTGATTGAAGCTGGAGCTTTATCTTGGCCAGATTAACTGTATGCCGAACTGCATGCATTGATTCCTTGACATTGTATTTACGCCCTTCTCAGCTCAACATCAATTGTTTCCTCATTGACACTTATTCTTTTATGGATGTCCAATTCCCTTCCCTCGAGAGATCCCCCTTGATGACTCCAAACTTAAAATTGTTAAAAGTCGAATATATTGATAACTCGGAAAACTTAGTAGCTTGTTCCAGATAAGTGACTCTTAATTTCGAGAGTTAAGAAGCCGTCATCATAAACCAAAAAAGCACAAGTCTGCTCTGTTTCTACATCGTCTTTCGTTTGACAACACAACCGCTGATAACGTGCGCATAATGTTTCCAGTTCCTCCTCGTCTCAGGGTCATTATCCGATTGCATATTTTTCTCGAATTCCGAGTGTCTGCTATCTGGTCTTAGATCGGTGAATCCTGAGCCTGACAATATTTCAAGATGTGTGCTTAAACATTTGGATGACTCTCCACATGGAGATTTCCCTAACTATTGGTATAATTCCCGTCGCTAATTTTGTAGATTCAAACTCCAATAAAGAATTTATTATCACCAAACAACTGCATATCTCTCTCTGGTCAGACCTATTCTTGAGTATCATGTGTCCTCACACTACCAAAAATATTTGGGCGAACTCCGTGGCTTTGCGTTGGATTTTCAGTAGCCATATACTATAATCCCTCAACATTCGCAGGATCTACCTTAGTGTGCTAAGTGTACTGTCCAGTGAAGTTGACTTAAGCGCTCTGCTTAGCCAACGAGGACTGCTTTACTGTCTGTGCATTAGTCACTTCTGTCTCAACTAAACTTTTCGTTTTTAGATGTAAGGCATAATTGTATTTTTTCATAATCGTTCACTGTACAGTTTGACTGAAAATTCTAGAAGCCGGGCATATTTGTGGTACTTCACATATAATACGACAATCGCTGTACATTTCTGGGACACCCGTGTATATCTTTTTAGAGTGCCACAAAAATAAAATAAAATTTGTAAGAATCATGTTCAAATCTTACCTTTCCTTGCATAATCAGCCTTATTGTGAGTGTCACCGATGGATCCTCGTGTTTAATGGGCGCACCGCCCGCACTGCTGCTTGTGTTATTGTCTTCCATTTTTTTCTTTGTTTTACTCTTTTCTGTATTCTATATGCTCCGCTGTCTTATATATAAATATATATAGTATATGTAGTTGTAATCAAGTTCTTGACCGTTTAGCGGTCTGTTTTCACGGAGCTGTTTGCTTTGTCTTTTGCTTTTTTACTAAGAATTTTTTGTTGTTTTCTGTTGTTAAGTTTAAGATTGTAAATATACTTTCAACTATATATATTGTTCATAGATAGATCAATATATATACATAGATAGATTTTGGCTAATTTTATGTTATATTTTCTCAAAATTAAATTGGTGGTGTCTTTTGCTAGTCGTACTACGTTTGTTGGCTTAAGCTCGCTGTGTTTTTTTCTTCTAGAAATTTTTTTGTTGTTTCATAAAATGCAACAAATAATCACTGCTTTTTTGTTTCTTTTTTATTTTTATTTTTATTAGTATTTAGATTTGTTGTTGTTGCGGTTTCAATGTTGAGCAAAAATACTGTTGCTTAGCTGATGCATTTAGTTTGTGAACTGCAAAGAAAGAGAGAAGAATACACACATAAATCATAAATCTCATACGCATTAAATTTTAATTCTTATTTGCACATAAATCTTTAAATTAGCTAATTTATTTTTGTAAAATGCCTGCAATGCATTTAATCAAAATTGTTGGAGTTCACGACTTCCGGCACTTTGTTGTACAACATGCAGAGAGTGTGGGAGAGGAGGAGAGGTGGTGGGGGGGCGAGACCCCCACCAGACAAATGCCGCGCCTCGTTCATCATCTCGTGTGCCCAGCCGCCTGTCCTGGGCCTGTTTGTAATTTTGATATGAAATATTTTTTTCGTTGTATTTTGCAATACACACAACTTTGAAATTGCGCCAAGTTTTTATGCATATTCCAAATGCTGCGACGTTTATACATGTTCGTATATATAATATCGATGTTGTTGTCGAGGCATTTCTTACGCTTGAAATCACTTCATGTGCAATTTAGTACAGATATACCACAATATATACACAGATATATACAAATTTTTGTAAGCAACGCAAATTCCCAGCATAACTTTATATATGAGTTGTATGTACATATGTTTGTATGTAGAAATATGCTTGCCAGAAGGCAGGAATCATTCCCAGGGGCTACAAAATATTTGCGCAGGCCAACGCGATGAACTACCTCAGCTCCCATCTCTCTGCATGAAGTTGTTTATGAAATTATGCGCACTAATTCCCCATGTAACGGCACACAGCAGCAGCGGCTTCGGCTTCGCGTAGAGACCGAGCGAGCGAGATAGCGTCTGCTTCCTAGGGACAGACTTATGCGGGTCCTGAGACCAGCAGCAACACCAACAACGACAACAACCACTGAGTAACGTTAACAAAATGCGCATAATTTTGGGGCAATTCTGACTGCACTTTTCTTTCGACAAGGAGAATACCAGCAGCCGCCGCCACGCCCAATTATTTTAGATTTGCTTTTTTCGAGATAGAGAGAATTGTCTATGCAAATGGGTTTTTTTGGCCAGAGGGATTGACCACAGATAAGACCACTTACTAGAAGTGCAGGAAGTTGGAATGTCAAAAGTAAATGCAAAGCATAATATCTTACATTGCTATCTAATATTAAGAAATACGGTTATCTGGTTGCCAACTTCTGTTCCTTTTTGTACCTTTTCCACATTTCTAGCTTTTTCTTTGAGTATTCTTGGAATTCCTTTATTCTTATTAAAAAAAAAACAGGGATTGATTAATGCAGGAAAAATTCATTTTAGAGTAAATCGGATATATAGAAGGTCTTTAAAGAGTTCTTCGGGATTGAAAATCGTTTTAACTGGATTGTAGCACACGATACTTGAGTTTTTTTAACATTAACATTATACTACTGGACCACATAAATTTGAAATTAAAAAATGATTTATCTGCTTTATAAATATATTTTTACTTCGAAAAATATAATTTTTTTAAATTTGAGAGATGTGGCTTTGAAGTTTTGTAAAAAAAAATTACTCATACGACATGTACTCCTGTCTAGTGATGCGCGCGTGGGATAATTTCACGTCACGTGATCTTCGTGGAATGTTTAGCACTTGCACTTGCATTGCACTAAAATTTACAAAACTTGCCTTTCTAGAACAAAATTGGAAGTACATTTTCGTCGTAGTCATATTTTAAAATTTAAAAGCTCGTTTATATTGACCTAGTAGACCCGCGCGCTTCGCTGCTAACTAAATGAATTTAATGTTTAATTTGTCTATCATAATATGTTCTGTTCAACAGAATGACCAAAAGGAAATGAAATAGGCGTTCAAACACAGCTAATCAGCTGTATTGATAATTCAATCGATTGACTTTTTTGGCCCAAATTTGATTTTTGATATTTTTAACTAATAGGCAAATATTTTTTAAAATAATTTATTTATCATACAAAACCGGATGCAATTTGATGCACGCGTTGCGAAGAAAGCCCCTTACAAACGCATTTTTTTCTACAAATTTATGGTATAGATATTGAAAGAATACTGGAGACCAGGTAATGGAATTAATGTATATTTCCTAAAGACCTGTTTTAGTTTTCACACACCTTTAAATTACACATATGGGCATTTCCATTCTGTCGAACCGTGACCGAAGTACAAATTAAAAAATGAAAAAAAAGTCAAATTTAAATTAAATTATATTATACCTCTTAGCAAGCACTTTATTTCCAAAATAATGACAAACTTGGAAGCTATTCGAACGTGACAAAAACAGAAGTGGTTTTCGCGAGCAGCTATATATAGACAAATTTTAGCGAAACCTAAAACTAATAATTAAGCCCAAATAATCTTAATATCTTATGAAAGAATAGTTCTTTGAAGTATATTATTTGTTTTAAAATCTTGGGTACATTTTTGTAAAAAACGAGCGTAAGTTAAAGTCGGCTCTAACCGACTTCGATATACCCGTTACTCATGAAAAAACATGTTTCACAGTGTTCCCGCGTTCCTAAGTGTGACCATCCGAAAAGTATGCAACATTTTTTAGGGTGGGAGGAATGGTAGCGGGGGCGCTTGGTTCTCTTTTTTGCTCATAACTTGAGAACCGTTCATCTGATCTTTATCATTTCTTCGGAAAATCGATTCATTTTGCTAATTACTAACTATCTCTAAAAGATACGAATCGTCAATCTTTAACACTGTAGGAGATATAACGTTTTTTCAAAATTGCGGGGCGGGGGGGCGTGGCCAAAATTTTAAACAAACTTGATCTGCGTGCAGATAAAAGAAGCATTTGTCCCATACATGTCAAACCTCTATCTCTTACCATCTCTGAGATCTAGGTGTTCATACAGACAGACGCGGACGGACGGACGGACGGACGAAGGCTAAATCGACTCGGCTGTTGATGCTGATCAAGAATATATACTTTATATGGTCGGAAATGATTCCTTCTGCCTGTTACATACATTTGCACGACTTTAGTATACCCTTTTTACTCTTCGAGTAACGGGTATAAATATTTATCTCTGTCGATGCGTGACATGTCGGACGTGACATTTGTACCATTATCATATTAATGTGGTTTCTGCTTTAATGCATAGCAAAAACTTACAGTTAATTACATTGGCATAGTCTCTCATGGTTTTTATGCATTCTTTTATAGCGCTTTGTACCATAAGAAAGATTTTAGATAGCGAAAGTACATGTAATCTATAGTCACTTTTTTTTCAAAAATTAAGCAAATTTAATGTAAAAATGGAAAAAATCGCGCTAGAACGGCCGTGAAACCCAATATATTCAATTGGGTAATCAGTAAATGTAAGATAAGCTTACATTAGTTCAATTTGATTGTTTCCCTATGAAAATTCGATCAAATATAGTGTTTTTAACCACTTTAATTTTGTTGGTCCAGGTGGACCTTTTTTTGGAAATGGCCATATTCTCTTATTTAATAATATATTGGGTTAGTCAGTATGGGTATCAATCCTTATATTTTCACTAAATTACATTTTACAGACTCAGCATACTACTGCGATCAAATTGAAAGATAAATCGATAATTTGTTACATTATGTATTTTGGTAACACTGTTAATGACAGCTGTGACTGCTTATTCACCTGATTTGGCACAGTTTTGTTTCGATTGAGATGATAAAATTCATTGGCATAAGCGTATTGCAGCGGAAGGGGATTACTTTGAAGGGAATGAAATAGATTTAGATAAGTAAATAAAGAACCATAAGAAAATTTACTTTTTAATTGAACTACAGTATTAAGACGTTTTCAACGGATTTACTCAGTCAATAACATCATCAATTCAAACTAATTTGCAGATTGATTCATTGGCTAAGTTTTTTGTCGGGCTTTTTTGTCACTTGTGCTTTCGCTTCAATAAATTGGAAAAGCACAGCATCCAATCATGCGACGAAATAAATGCAAAGATGGCGAAGGAAAGTGCGTTATGTAGGAACAAATAAAACCATAGTTATCGTCGCGACGGATGTGCTCAATTGATTGCGATATTGTTTTCTAACGTCAAATATGAGTTAAAAAAGATAACAGAGTTTAAGAAATAGTTTGTAAGTCGGCTCAAGGTCGAGTGTTTTATGTGCTTTAATGCAATTAAACACAGTATTTCTTTAATAGGCGAATCACACTGAGGTCATTTAACATCCAACATCCTGAGTTTAAATGCTTACTAACCATTTGCTATGCAAAAATTTTTAAGCTTAGGTTTTGTAGAAATGTTAAGTGGGTTGTTGTCTAATGGGAACATGCTACAAAAATGGTAAAGATTTAGTATGTAACAGAGAAACGTTTTTTTTTGGACTTGCCTGGGAATAAAGAACAACGTATGGAATGGTGTGCTAGCACATTGAGCTATTGCACGCATTATTAACTTCACATCTAGAGGGCTACTTATACTTTTCTGAGTTGAAAAAAACAAGAGATGAAAAGGAGAGCAAACTCTCTCTGCCGAAACCCGGTTTTGGTGTTGGTATAAAGCAAATATTATCCGATTAAAATTGAGTTCAACTTTACCTATTTCAAGAATATTTTTCGTCAAACATTTTGACAACATCTTGTTCGTACTTAAAGGCAACTTGTTTTCTGAATGGGGTTTTACGCTCCTGTGGGGTGACTGGTGACTCTTCAAACGTTCGCCATTCGCGCAGGCACTTTTAGCTTTTTCCGCTTAAGGGCTAGATTACTATCGATGTATCATCGAATTGCCGAGTGTTAGCACACCCTTTTATGAAAACTGGCTACTCCAAAAAGCAATAATATTTCAGAGAAATTTATCCAGAAATGTTATGAGGGTATGCTTCTTGACATGTGGAGGGGAATTTGGATTTATAATTGCAAGCTAAAACAATCCAATCAGCTGTTCTTTGTTTACGTTAGTGACACTTTGAACATTCGCGTGTAACCCTGATGAATATTCAACAAATCCACAGGAAGACATTCCCATTTCCAGAATTTTTTTAACCCTTTGCTAGTGAATCAAGTTTAAAAAAATGATTTCTGAATTCAAAATTATTTTTATCAAGCTTTTTCTTTAATATTTGATACAATAAATCTGATTTTATTTCCTGGCTTTTAACAAAGATTAGGGACTGTCACATATTAAAGTCTCAAATAAAAATTCTTTCTTATTGCTTGGTGAAAACTTGAGCACCTCCATTTTCAAAGTGAGGGCAATCCTTACCTCTGGGGCAGTTGTGGGGTCGAAAACCGCATCATAAATCAAATTATGGTCTAGGCTATAAAATCCCAACCAAATGTTATTAAGTGTGACCAAGGGACGTATTTATGTATACTCGTACCTACATACATCTGCTCCATCTGCACTTGACCAGTTTGAAGATGGTTCAAGTATTTTATGTTATTAATATAAATATATTATGATAGGGCGACAAAGTTGTGCAATGTGTACACACAATTATGCAATTTAATGAGTTTTCGCTTTCGGTCGGAAACAGCCCTCGGGCTAGGCACACGAAACACATGTGCATAATTAATATTAAAAATTAATTTACAGTTAAAGTAATGTTAAAGACGGGTTGGCAATTAAAAAGTGTTAATGAGCAAAACTCTGGCTGAAATGTAACACCCACCGAAAATTGACGAAAAAAAGTTTCCTAAAAACGGTAGAAAAGAGGTGAGCGAGTGCGAAGTAAAAATATTGTTGAGAGCAGATGACGACGACGACGACGATGATGATGATGCGGTTGAATTTGCTAGACGACGACAACTTGACATGAGAGTGTTGGTGACTAGAAATGGCATATCAGGCAGCAGGGTGAAAGCAGCCTGTGCCTGTGCCTGCTGTTGATGTTTGTTTTTTTGTGTTCCCCACCCCTTCCGGCTGCCTGCCATAAACGAAAACTCCGCACGAAAATTGACGTATAAAGTCAACGCCGTCAACAAAGTCTCTTCTTCTCTTCTCTCTCAACGCATGACAGCATTTTTAAGGCCAAAAAATGTTGTTGTTGTCGTCATGTGACCTCCCCGTGTGTGTCACGTACAGCATTTAGCATTTATTGTGTGTGTGGCAGCAGCAGGAGGAGAAAAACTCAATTGAAAACTTTTGCCAAATATGAAAAAGTGGAAAAATGAGAAAACACAAGCAATAATCCAGAGAAGAAATTGGTATCATATCAATAAGAAGTTATGAACTCAAAGCTGAAAAGTAGGCAACACCTTTTGATTAAGCCATTGAAGTTTAGATTCAAACTGAAGTTTTTATTAAACGAAAGTTCTAAGCTTTCGTGATTTGTGGCTCTGTTTTTCTGCGGGAATTTAGAAAACACACTCCTTGAATGATGGTTTTGTGGAAATTAGAAAGCAAACTGGTTTCCTGGACCAGACTGGGAAGTTAATTAAAAGAAAACTAGTTATGCGTTTGTTGCCCGAGTAAAAAGTCATTAAAAACTGACGAAGGAGTCGTTGTCTTAGTCGTCGTTGTATGATTGATAATGACTTGGAGTTGAAGCTGGAGCTGGAGCTAAGCAAGTGCACGTTCCAATGCCATTGCAGAGCATCTTCATCTTCATTCTGTCTGGACGGCAATGCCAAGAATTCCTGGTGCTTGTAACGGAACTTATTATGTCTCTAACCCAAGTCGCTTCTGCATTGTCTGGGTCTGTGTGTTGTGGCCTTTCGCTGTCTTGGGTTTACCGCACAGCAGCAGTCTAGCCTGCTGTTGCTGCTGCTGTTCAACCCCAGGTTGTCCGCCGCCTTGTTGTGTGCAGCCTCCAAGCATCAACGCTGCGGGTGAGTAGGGAGAAGAGAACGAGCGAGAGAGACAGAGAGTCATCCTCAAATCAAGCAAAATTGCACCTGCTGTGACTTGGCTTTCTATGGCACAATTGTCATACCTGGACAGCAATTTACATATTGCACACAGCTGAGCAGAGATAGCGGAGTTATGTGTGCGTGTATATAGCATTGTTTGTGGAATATGTGAAGCTAGAAGAGATTTCTATTCCTTATTTATGTATTGCACAGGAATGGAATGACGAATGGTATAATTCTATTAAAAAATTAAGTTTTCAACTAGTTGCAACTTATTTACTAAAGATAAACGTTCCAAAATTTTGATTTATTTTTTTTTTTGTCCAAATCGGATGACTATATCTTATAGCTGCCATAGGAACTATCGGTTGAAAAAGTGGGTCTTTGTGAGAAAAACTTTTTCGTTTTTAATGTTAACGGCTCCACTTCAGCAATTATTAATTCTATACGCTTTCACATAGATTAGGAAGTTTTGTCCAAATCGGATGACTATATCTTATAGCTGCCATAGGAACTATCGGTTGAAAAGTGGGATTTAATGAGAACAACTTTTTTGTTTTTAATGTTAACGGCTCCCACTTCAGCAATTATTAATTCTATACGCTTTCACATAGATTAGGAAGTTTTTGTCCAAATCGGATGACTATATCTTATAGCTGTCATAGGAACTATCGGTCGAAAAGTGGGTTTTTATGAGAAAAATTTTTTGGTTTTAATCTTAACGTGTCTCACTTCAGCAATTATTAATATTATGCGCTTTCACAAAGATTTTTGAAGTTTTGGTCAAAATCGGATGACTATATCTTATAGCTGTCATAGGAACTAGCGGTCGAAAAGTGGGTTTTATTTAGAAAAATTGTTTGTTTTAATGCTGGCGTTCTTAAACTTTGATGTGGTATAAAAACTTCGACACAGACGGAGTTGGCTTGGCCTTCTCGTTTTTATAATTACACAGGAAAATAATATAATATTTCGATTTTTTTTGGTTTATAGAAGGGTGGTATGGATTCCTGATGAATGTTATGTGCCAACCACAAATCCGTTAGGGGATTGCTTTATAAAATGGGGATTAAGTGGTAGTAGTGGTTCTTTATTAAAAATAAGAACAGTTTGTGTAATTAGGCATGGCGTTATTGCCGTCAGCCTTATTCTATAACTAGTACAGTGTATTATTTACTATTATTTATCCTATGGAGCTTTAGAAAGTCCTACCCTTCGGAGTTACACCACCTGCCTTCCCCGCTCGTCGCGAGATAGCAGATCTTTCACTCCTAAGGGGGACGTCCCAGGCTCTTATAGACCTAACTTAGTTTATAGCTAAATTATATTCCTAAAAGCTTCGGCAAATATTTTCCCAACCGCCTCCAGGATTGCCCATTCAGCACCGCCTTCAACTCATCCATCGTGAACATTGCCTTAATTGCCGGGATTAAGTATAAAGTTCCTTCAGAAATAACCATTTTGAGCATATATTTCAAATATTCCCTTAATGAAATCAGTGCGATGACAAAAAGTCCATAAAAAAAAAAGTATGAGCGTTGCAGTCGAGTGGACCGACTCCTAAATGCACTGTACAATTGAGACACACATGCGAACGCACACACACAATTGAAATAAGCATAGTGTTCCCCACCGCTCTACCAAGCAAAGTTTTTTCGTGTATAACTTTGTGGTATTTGCTCGGATCTTATTGTGCTTTTCAGAAAATATAGAGGTAAGGTCTAAGTTAATATAAGGTTGTCAAAAAAGTCTAGCGGTATTTCCGCAAGCTTGTCTTTGCAAGCGCGTAGTTCTAGTTGTATTCGTCGCATCAGGTTCACGCTAGAGCTTTTTTGGAAAGCTCTTTTCACGCGCTAACACGTGTTTGATTTATTGTTGTTTGTTTTTAGTCGTTCGTGAGTTATAGCGTCGCAAACATGGAGCAAAATACGGCATATTTTACAGTACTACTACGATAAAGGCAAAAATGCATCTCATGCTGCCAATAAAATTTGTGCAGTTTATGGACCCGATACAGTTTCCATTTCCACCGCACAACGATGGTTTCAACGTTTTCGTTCTGGTGCAGAGGTGATCGAAGATGCGCCACGGTCGGAAGGCCTGTCGTCGAAAATTGCGATAAAATCGCTGAATTGATCGAAAGAGACCGGGCATAGTAGCAGCCGTAGCATCGGCCAAAGAGCTGGGCATGAGTCATCAAACCGTTATAAACCATTTGAAGAAGCTTGGATTCAAAGAAGCTCGATGTATGGGTGCCACACGACTTGACGCAAAAAACATTTTTTGCCCGTATGGATGCATGCGAATCGCTTCTGAATCGCAACAAAATCGACCCGTTTTTTGAAGCGGATTGTGACTGGCGATGAAAAGTGGGTCACTTACGACAACGTGAAGCGCAAACGGTCGTGGTCGAAAAACGGTGAAGCTGCCCAGACGGTGGCCAAGCCTGGATTGACGGCCAGGAAGGTTCTTCTGTGTGTTTGGTGGGATTGGCGGGGAATCATCCACTATGAGCTGCTCCCCTATGGCCAAACGCTCAATTCGGACCTGTACTGCCAACAACTGGACCGCTTGAATGCAGCACTCATGCAGAAGAGGCCATCTTTGATCAACAGAGGCCGAATTGTCTTCCATCAGGACAACGCCAGGCCACACACATCTTTGGTGACGCGCCAGAAGCTCCGGGAGCTCGGATGGGAGGTTCTTTTGCATCCACGGTATAGTCCGGATCTTGTTAAAGTGAAACCCAGATGTGGGACAGAGAACAGCGGCGGATTCATCATGAAACTCCATTTGGTTAGCATTCAACTACTCCAAAGGACCTCAGTTCAATTTGATTTGCCTTAACTATGTCTTTGCTGTTTGCCTGTGACAGAAAACAACCGTTTTGGCGCGACCACGTTGAAAAGAGGTACCGAAAATACCTTTAAGTACGCTCTCTGCCACTTTTTTTGTTGTTTTTGTTTTCTCACAGGTCTGTCTCGGACCTTTTGGAAAAATTCACGCATTCGAAAGATCTTCTTCGTATAATCTTACAGCCAAGGCTCGCTCTTTGTTTATGCTAAACTCTGGCGCTCTCTTGGCTCTGCAACCTTTTCAACTAACATTTTTACAGTTTGGTCTTCGAGAAGCCCGCATATTATGACCGAATGACTGGATTGGGTCTGGTATGGGGTTGCCCGTAGACTGATCAGTTCTGTGTGTTCAACCACAGCCACTGAACGGTAAGCGTGATCGCAGCTCACATTTGGTTGAAAGAAGCCCAAGAGAGCTTTGTTTTTCGGTTAGTGACGTGAGCACAGCAATCTGAACATTTGGTTGAGAGTTATGAACAACTACCAGAACAACAGGAAAATGATAGAACAGCCGCCTGAGTTATTGGTTAGGAGCATTAATTTTGGGTGTTTACTAATTTAAAGACCTTTTCTAGTTTGCTGTGTAGTTCGTTATAATTATGAATTTAGACTGTCTTTTTACACATGTTTTACAAAGATCCATTCCATCACTTAAAAGGTTGTCGAAAGTCACATCATTCGTCATTAGTTCATCTCAGGGTTAGTTCATATCTGTGGCGGCAATTCCTGCGTTCAATGATCGAGACAGTAAAACGTCCATAAGCCAAATGCCCACTCCCAGTTTAGAGGACAGCGAACTGCTGGCCTCCTTTCAACCGGTAGTCCAGCGGTTAGTGCAGCCACAATTGCCCTCCTTGGAGGAGGCAGAGCAAAAGCGCATCGGGCAACGAGAATGTGCTCTACATCAATGCCAAATATATAAATGTTACAAAATGGGGCAACCAAACTTCAACTTTAAAATCACAATTATTTCTTTACGTTTCCCTGTCAGGGGACAGAATAAGTATCCAAGTGCTTTGTGGCCAGGGACCGCTGCCCATTACCATTTTATAGTTCTGCGGCGCTATTTACGCCTCTGCTTGGACGAAGGCAGCAGCAGCAGTCACATATGAAACAGCAGTACTTCCAGAAGATCATCATGCTGACCAACTTCACGGAGGCAAATCGCCAGAAATGCTTTATTTAGTTCCCTATGCAGCTGAACGAAATGTTTGCCGTGGCAGACAAGAACGAGGTGTTTTAGTTAAGTGCCGCTGCTCAGGATTATTTCGAACTGCATTTAATGCCATTAATCACTTCAATGCCGGACACAATTTTAAGGAAAATGTCAAATAAGGCAATTACCTATTTTCAATTGGAGGTCACAGCGCAAATACTGCAGATTGTGAAAAAGCATAACGATAAAACCATTAATGTGTTTTAATTCATTTCGTTTAATAATAAAAATATATTAAAATAGCACATAATGAGACGCAAGGTTACTTTGAAATGGGTTATCGCGATATTCAACTTTAGTAAGAATCTGCGGAATATCAACTATTTGTGAGAAATTTTTCGCGTCCAGTTTTAAAACGTATGCTGAAAAAGGCTGCCTTCACACTGATCGACACATGAGACATGATAGTCTAGTAGGCAAAAGAGCTATTTTGAAAATAGAAATATCTTTAAAAAAGCATATTAAAGTTCTAAATAAGGAGCAGATTCCCAGCAACATGTAGATCGATAAACGCTTGAGGAGCATAGGTGTGGGGCATAAACTCGAAACCTGAATAAAGTCGGACTCGATTAAAGATGCACTCTGTGAAGAGGTCTGTGTATTTATTACCAGCAAGTGAACGATTTGATATTTCGGACGACCGGGGAGGACAAGTGACAAATGCACAGAATCAGTATGAATATTTATTTAGGTGCAATTTTTTTAACCACCGATAAAATATATACTTCACCAAGTCGTACTTCTGTATCTTGTAATGCCCTAAAAAATTATTCAAATGTATGCGAAAAAGTTACTAAGGGGTGATACGGTGTACTCAGTTGGCTTGCAAGTCCCTCAAATAGTCCATTGGTGTTTGAAATTTCAAATTCAAACTTATCGGGGGTGACATGGAAATCTCTAGAACAACGCTTTTGCATTTTCAATTTGAATTGAATTCTCGATATTTTCAACCCAAATCCGATTACAACACTAGCGAACAAATTAAACATAAATATGTTTATAACGAGAGCATTATTCAAAGTTGGCCCTGACCGGCTTCGATATCAGGCTTTGCGATTGTGTGCGTAGCAGCAAAACACGAAGTAAACGTCATGACGTCAAACATGAGCAGCAAGCAAACGAGCAAGCCGCTGAGCGTGCTATTTATAGAACACACGTATTCTCTCTCTCTATGCGTGTGTCGGCTGCGACGCCGGCAGAATTATAAGTTCCTATCTCATGGGATAGGATTTTGGCATTTTGGGCACCATTGGTTTAGTACACTCAGAAAGAAATTCGATCTAAATCCACCGAAATCAAGCCCATTCGTTGACAAAAAGTGACTAATCCCGCATTTTCTTGAATCGTGAACAGCGGGTGTTATATTATAAACATTTTGTGCTCACTGTATCAACGTCTGGGGCATGTTTTCAGAACATTTTGTGCTCGCTTTATAAGCGCTGAAAAAAATGTTTTTAATTTATTTTCTTAAGTAAATTTAATTTCTAAATTTGATACTAAATTATTCTATTTATTATTATTTCTTTTCGATTTCTTTTTATACATTTAAATAATGTTTATAATTTTGCCCAGAAGTTTGCAACTCATAAAAGGAATCATCTCCGACCAAATAAAGTGTAAGTATCAGCATGACAAGCTGAGTGGATTAAGCTTTGTCCATCCGTCTGTTTCTACGCAAACAAGTCCCTCAGTTTGAAAGCTATCGAGCTGAAATTTGGCACAGAGTCCTCTTTTGAATGCACGCTGCTAATATGTCTGAACCTTGATCTGCTGACTACTTCTTGTAGCTGCCATAGAAATGATCGGTCGGATGATGGGTTTTAGTGAGAAAAACTTTCATATCATCAATATTGGCGCTCTTAACATCGGTGATGGGTAATAAAAATTGTTTTTAAGAAGAAGCAAGCTTTTTCAAGTGAATTTTAACTTCGGCACAGACGAAGTTAGCTTTGCTTCCTTGTTTTATTTTATTTTTTGAACTTCATCTTCCTTCTCTAGGGATCGAACTCAGATATCTCGCGCTGCTACTTTTAAACACGCTAGAGTCGGCATCTCAACAATCACGACTATCGACCTTTTGCGAAAAGACGTGGCGAATGGCGGTAATGAAGGCAAAGATGTGGCTGCTGAAAGCTTTCCTGAGAGCTTTGTCTTGCGTGCTTCATCGCTAGGGCGGCTAATCTGGAGATCGAGTCAGCGTGGACTCGTCGATTGTGTTTTTTTTTAACATTTAATAATTATTGTGGAATGTACAATTTTTCTCTCAGCGCGATGTTCACATTTCGGTTATGATTTGCCCCAGTTTTAGTAAGAAAGCTTTTTAGTGGGGTTTTCCCTAAACGTGGGGCTTTGTTGTGTGAACAATAATTTACGAACGAAATCAAATAGGAGACCGCTTGTGCTGGGTTTTGGGCGGTTGTTTTTTTTTCTTAATCGAGGATCGATATATTTAAATTTGTGGGAGTTATTCAAAATAATTGATTGTGGGGGCGGGAGGGGCCGGTGCAAAAATGTTCAACAAACTTGACGGACGGACGAACAGATAGACGGACAGGGCTATATAGATTAAAATATGGTTCTTTAAATTAACGAAATAGAAAGTTCTTTTTAACTACTTCCACTTGTGAGTGAGACCGGGGACTTATTGTGAAAATTTTTTCACTAAAAGTTGTTAAACCACCAGTATTCGCTGGTTGTGCCAAATGGTAGACAAATTTTTAATAACACGAATCACAGATATTTTACTTCTTAGTTCTAACTTTTCAAATTTACGCGCTCACATTCCTAAATCTTTAACAGTATTCGTAATGTATTTTTTATTATTTAATTAAGCCTCCTTTACCTAAATGTGCATAACATGGTTTGGTTTGGTTTATTAAACCCCCGCCCCTTTCCAAAATCTTACGCAAATGTTGCAGAAATATTTAATTACCCCCAAACACAATACAAAATTTAACCCGAAAGCGGGTAACTGAGGAAGCAAAAGGAAGAAGAGAGAGAGAGAGAGTGAGACAGCACAGCATTTCATAATTGCCGCCCTCTGAAACAATGGACATGCCCAAAATTATAGCATACTTATGTGGGCCATACTAAGAAGAGCCAGGAAGTGGGCGTTGAAGGATGTGGAAGTTAGAGACCGAATGCCGAGTGCCATATTAATTTGTGTCAAATAAGTAAAACGCAATTAAACGCACATGTCAGCGCGTGGCAAATGGCCAATAACCAGGCACTAGCCAGAGAGGAGGAAGGTAGTACAGCCTCCAACTCCCACTCCCCCACATTTTCACAGAATGCCACAACAATCAATACAAACAGCTCTCAACCAACTATATAACAATAGCAAGAGAGAGAGACAGAAGGCATACACACACACGCGTATAGACAAATTGCACGAAATCCCTTAATATGATGACCTATTAAAATTATGCCACACAAAAGGGGGGCGAAAACCAGCCATACACATATGTGTTTGTGTGTGTGTGAGAGTGTGTTTTTCTCTTTTTGTCAGAAATTGCCTATTACATCTTATAGATATAGTTTTATCCCAGCATGAAATTGTTTTCTATTTTCCCTGATGGGGCAACAAATGGTAAAATAATTTTCTTATACGATGATAAAGCAATTATTGTGGAATTGGAAAGCAGAAAAAGTTGAAGATTGCAAAAGGTGGTAAATGAGAAGCGTTTACTAGCGGTAGAGAAAACCGGGAGATTTTTAAAATAGCTATCAGCAATTTGCTGATAGCTCTTTGTTGACCACTGAGCAATAACTCTAAGAACATTTCGTTAAATGGGCTTGTAATCAAGCTTGCCTAAACCGAACCCCCAACCTTTAAATTTTGGACCTTCCGAGAATGAACCTATTCTGTTTTAAAACAGGTTTGTTTTAACCAATTTTGTTTTAAATTTCCTCATCGTCAGTCTTAGAACTGACCACACACAAATGATAAATCGAAGGTCCACGCTACAACTTTAACAGTCTTTCACTTATAGGAACTTAACTCATTCTCGCACTAGCTTAATCTTTCAGTTCTCCAATTAAAAGTATTCACTCTGCCCTCTCTCATTAAACATGATTCAGCAGTATCATTTCATTTCATTTGTAGTTAATATCCATACGTAACCCCGTCCTCAAAATGAACTATTTAAGTGGAACCACAACAAAGCGTCCGGAGTTAGTGCCAAAAAAAAAAAAAAACGGAGAGCTCGCAAACTGGAATGTAAATGCACAATAAAGTAGAAGGATTACGGATTATGTCACAAACAGAGCGAAAAAGGGACAATGAAACAAATGTCACAAATGGCAAAGACAATGCAACACACACAATGAGTGACAAAAATGTTGGCACAGGTTTTTTTGTTTTATCCTGACGATGATTATGATGTGGACATGTGTGTTTGTCAAAGAAAGACAGAGTGATGATATATGTTTGTATATATATGTGACATGGCCAGAAGCGAACTTTGCACTCGCCTTTTACGATATATTTTGATACTTAAATGTCACAAAATATGAAGTGACATTTAATTAGAATCTCTGTATATACAAAAAACTGATGACTGGGCTAAAGTGAATACAAAAAGCAAACACACACATACACATGCCTGAAATTTGGGTTAAACAAACTACCCAAGTGAGAGCTTATCAAATTAAATTTGTAACACTAGCCCAAAATGTCATTTCAAAAGCATTTTGAAACGCTTTTCTACGATTTATAATTTATATCCAAGGGGTGGAAAGTTGATTTATTTATTAATCCAACAATTTAGTTATTAAGCACATGACAAGCATAAGTTTCTGTGTTTCATATAGATGCTTTTCTTAGAAAAAAATCAATTTAGAAACGACAAGAGAAAAGGCTAAGAGAGAGTAAGCCAAAGTAATTGGAAATTAAATTGAAATTTTGTGTGTGGTTTTGTCTTCTTTTTGTTTCGTATATGGAATGAGAAGGAAAGGGATATAACAGCTGAAGCTTAGGGTTAAAAACAGATTTGGTGTTAAGTTTTAAAGCCATTTTTGTAAATCAAAATAAAATCAAAATTTAATTGAACACGAAAAATCGAATAAATTTACTTTTTACCGCCTTCAATTTGCCACTTTCATCAAAAAGTTTTCAATTTTTTAACATAAACTTAACCCATTTTACGCCGCTGTTCGACTAGTCGAACAGCAAAATTGCCTTCTTTAAAAAAAAATTTCTGTAGGATCTAGTGAAACCAATTGCTTACGTAATTACATTATACTATAGTAAATTTAATTGCGGACACCCCCACCTTGCAGGTGGGGTCCAACTGGTGGTTTAAGAAAAACCTTACAAAGAGATGAATTTTTAACAAAAAAAAATTAAAACATTGTATACCTTCAGGTGTCATTTTTTAAAGGTTTACAAAAAATTAAATTACACAAAAACTATAAGTAATATGAACAAGCGGGGTTTTTCATTTGACAGGCAATTGGTTAAATTAAATTTATAAATTTTTGTTGTTGTTCTTGCGGTTGTTGTTGTATTCCTGTTCAAAGTTATGCAAAAATTTAAAACATAGGCCCATGGTTGCGAAAAAAAATTTTGAGAACGAATTATCTGAAGGCAAAACTGAAAACGAGGTTTTGTCAAGAAACGATGTAATTCTGGTGTGAACTAGGATATTTTGGATCCTAGTTCACACCAGAATGGTGGATATTACGAGTAATTTGCAAAAAAAAATTTGAAAATCGGTCAACAGTTACTCTTTAAATTTTTGCAACCATTTTGGAAAAAGTGGTTCTGAGATAATCGCATTTAAAGTTTCGACAACTGTTTTCGGTGAATTTAAAATTATTTTTTATCGATTTCAAACATGGATTTGATGCATTTGGGTGTTAGCTTTTACCGAACAAATAAATTATCAAAATCGGTTAAACAGTTCTCCAGAAATTTGGGTCAAAGTGCGCTAAGCTAAGACATGGTCAAAAAAAAATCTCCAAGAATTTCCAAGTAAAATTTTTTTTTTAAATTTATTTTGGTTATTCCGAACATTTTAGAATTTTTTGAAGTTTTTCAACTAACAAAAAAAAAAAACTTGAAATTACTAAAAAAGTATGTCGATAAAAAATATTTTCATATAAGGGAGTCGGGAATAAAAATTGTTTTTGTTTATTTCTCCAAAACATCTCGATCTGCTTGAAGGTTTTGCAGAATGCTTATAAGACCCTAATTGAACGTTAAATCAAATAAAAAAAATTTTCCGAAGATATACAGTACCCTTAACAAAACACCTGTACTCAGAACTTTTCGTTGTACTCAATCTTGCAAAGGCTTGAAAAATTAATATCGTCAATTACAATTTTTACCGTCGACTATTAAGGTAAGAATGCGTCGATCGACAAGACAAAAACAATTGATGCTGTGTGTGAACTGATATTGCAGTGGCAAAAAATTAACATATCCTTTAAAATATCATTGATTTAAGCAGACGCTTCAGACCATTCATATTCCACAAAAGCGACGCATATTCAAGCGTGAAACGCCATAAGGGAGATTATAAGGATCATGAAACTGCTTCGAATTGTGATTGACAAAGCCAAAAAATAGAATAAGCTTTGTGGAAGATATAATTCAGATGCTCAGAAAATTGAAAATTAGTGTCAAATACCACCATATAATCCAAGGCTTTATACGGTTGTCTCAAATAGCAATCATAAATTGAATAAGATGCAAGAGCTCCAATTTATCATTTGTGACCGGAGACTGTTCGCTCAAAAACCTTACTTATATGGCTAAGCTTTGCAATTTGATTCTAATTAACCCATTTTACGCCGCTGTTCGCGGCGCTCTTACAAATTCTTCTGTAGGATCTTAGTAAAACCAATTGTTTACGTAACGGCTGCCGGTCACAATTTATTTTTGCACGCCTCGTGTAGCTTCCTGCATTCTGCACATAGCGTGTGCAATTTAGCAGGGCGAAATACTTTTTGTTTAGGATTGACGTTTCTACACGCGCCGTTCAGCCAATTTCGTTTTCTCTGTGTATATATGTTCTTGATCAGCGGTGTTAATAGGAGCCGTGTCGGTAAGAACTCACGGATATTCCCATTATTTATTAATCGTTATAGTTTAGAAATGATCAGATGGACGATATATTCAAACGATTTGGATCAAACGCTATACTGAACTTAAGAACTGAACAAAGAACTTTTCAACCGATCACAATTATTTCGTTTTTATGTTTATGGCAGCTATATGCTATAGGCATCCGATTTTGGATCCCCTATCACTTAGAAAATGTGGTAGCATATAAAACTGATAAATATTTAAATTGAAAGCGATAGCATTGAAAACAAAAAAGTTTTCTTACTAAGACTTTTTTTCAAAAATACTTTTTTTATGGCAGCTATACTATATAGTTTTCCGATTTTCATCCAGCTTGGTAGAATTATGAAAAAGCATGAAAAATTTATAAATACGAGGTTTGGGGACTTTTGCGTTGAAAAAAAATGTTCTTCTCCCTAAAATTAGTTTTTCGAGCGATCGTTCCTATGACAGCTTTATGCTATAGTCATCTGATCCGGCCGGTACCGAGATATCTTTAAAACTGACGGAGGAGTTAGCATTGAGACAGACGGACTTGGCTATATCAACTTAGCTCGTCGTGCTGATCAAGAATATATATACTTTATGTGGTCGGAAATGCTTCCTTCTATGCATTACAAACATTCTGACAATTTTAATATACCCTCTGCAAGGGTATAAAAAGAAAATCCGAGCAACTTGTTTTCAGAAATTAACGCACAGGCTTAAGCTCTTTTTGGATGCCTTTGATGGTTGATGATGATGCCTTGGCAAATCGCATTTCATGCTTTGGCATAGTCATAATCTTTGGGTGCTAAAAAGGCGAATGCCCCCGTCTGAAGCGAGAATGAGGTAGCAGTAGGTTGGCCGTAATATATGCAACGACTTGCAACGGTGTCTTCCGCTACTGCAACAACAAACAAATGTAGAAACAAACATGCCTGGGCCATATTCTTTTTTTCATTCAGTGTGTTTATTTTTTTCTCGTTTTTTTTTTAATAAGATTTCTTCAAGCAGACGATGACGATGTCTCTAGACAGGTGTACCATCAGGTGTATGTGTGTATGGGTGTGTGTGTGTGTGTGCAACAACATTTGTAATGTTTCGCCCCGTTGACGTCGGCGTTAATAAAGATGCGCCTCAGACCTTTCCCCGCTGTGCTGCCATTGGATGCATATGCATCTAGGAGAAGGTGGAGAAGGAAGAGGCGCTCGTCGTTGTCTATGGGTGGCCTACTTAATTTATGAGACGCAAGAATTTGTTGCACTAAGCAAGACGAAAGAGTGTAGCATAGCGCAATTTGTAATTAGTGTAAAGGTACATGGCGCAAATCTGCTAAAAGAAGAAAATGTATCTAACAGATACTTAAACGACAGCGACAAGGCGACAACAGAGACAGCAACAGTTGCAATAATTACCAAAGAAAACGAGCCACACAACATCATGTGATTGACCGCATTATATAGAACGGGCTACAGGCAGATATCTCTAGAGGTGTTTGGCATAGGAAAGAGGAATAAAAAAGCAGGTTGAATGGATAAGAACAAATTATCCATTGGTGGCAAAACTCTCGTTTTCTCTATATTTCTTTCCATCTGTCCTCTTTCTATGTGTCCAATTTCTCCCTTTTTTATTGAACGCAAATGTTTTTGAGCAATTTCCAACTTTCGTTTCAAACGCTAATCAATTCTCTGAACTAGGCTGTAGGCTCAACAAGCATCTCTAATTAATTAGCTAATTACACAAGAGTTAATATGCAGTTTGTGTTCAGAGGAAACTTTGGATAACAGGGAAAATTTTAAACAAACAATCCTGTCTCTCTCTCTCTCTCCCTTTGGGCCAGTTTTCGGTCAAATGGCACCTGTAGTGGGCGTCTATGCATTTGAACTTTTGGAGGAATTAGTTTACATGGCAACTGGGTGAAAGGGTAGAGAAAGGAAGAGAATGGGAGGTGGGCGGCAGGCTAAGAGCTTTCCATTCTCGGCTTTTATGCAACAGTGCATTTTGAAAAGTATCTGACAGCAACACAATTTTCAGTCACTAGTAGGGTTTCACATCCAACAACAACAACAACGACAACGACCAGCATACGCTTTTAAAGGCATTAAAATTCATTTAGGTTGGCGCACACCCACGGGGCACAGACACAGAACGTTGCTGTAGTCGTCGTCGTCGTCAACCTTCTTCGCATCGATATTGAAATTTATGCTACAGATTTAACTAATAATGCAGTTAAATCCTGTTCAGGACCAGGCCCAACTTATAAGCAGCTGTAAGTAAAGCAATCACACGCTTCATAAGCCAAGCAGACGCGACTTTGTGTATAATACGGCGAAGGGGGAGAGGAGTGGGAGGTACATATATAAATGGTGCGGGGGTAGACCAACACAATTGAATAAGCGAGGCAATCAATCAAAATACAAAATCTATTAAGGAGCACAGGCGAGACATAGCCCAAAGGAAGTTTCGTCAGAGAGAGGAAGATATTGTTGTGGGTATACGAATTACGTGCAAAAGTAAGGATGAAGAGATTCATGGGGAATTGTTATCGACACGTATCATACAAAATCGATATATTAATCGGTAAGAAGCAGCCAAATCAGTTAGAGCTATAATCAGGCCGAATACGCGTGGACCACAACAGGGGGCGAAGACACTTTTGGCGAGCGTCACTAAGGCCACTATTTTATATGCGGTGCCAATCTGGCATGGTTCCACGGTGTTCTCTAGCTACATAAAAGGCGTAGGTGGGGCATACCGTCCTAGAGCGCTCAGGGGTTTCTTCTCCGTATCGTACGGTGTCGGAAGAAGCTGCTATAATCATTACCGAGATGATTCCTGGCTGGCCACTGAAGAGGTACACTGCAGCAGAAATCAAGGAAGTGGAGCATCGAGAAGTGGCAACAACGTTGGGACCAATCCCCAAGGGGTCGATGGATCTATAGTCAAATCCCATTGTTGCGATCCATTGCGAAACACTCTAAAGCGAATTTTGAAGCTAACTCGGCATATTGCAGCTTGCTAAAGAAATTTTCGGTACCTTTTCCTGTATTAAAACAGTGCTTCATGATTTCCCAATGGACCGGAAATCATTAAGAGATTTACTAAATATGAAGACTTTTACATAAATTTTTTGGCAGTTGGAAAAGTTTTTATAGGCACTTTAAAAAAATAAGTAACTAGTCTGGGAAGATTTGAAATAAGTTGGCAGTGCTAACCTTTTTTGGAGATGGAAAAGCCAACTTGATATTTTTTTGAATCAGTTTGCTTAAACTTTATTTAATTTTTTACAACTTGTCATAGTCTAAAATCATAAGTGCCCAAGCACTATGCGCAAGCCGCGCATTCGCGCGTAAAGCCCTCATGTAGATTATGCTGTCACTAGGCAATAATAAGTTTTCTCTTTACATTTCACGAAGTTTTTGTTGCTTGAGAAATATTTTCTTCATTTGTTTTGGCAATTTGTTTTGGTGTCAACGCGTTTTGGTGTCTGTCATAATAACTTAATAAATTAATGTTTTAAATTGTGAAATTCTACAGAATCAAAGATTAGTTTTTCATAATTTCTACAGTTTCAAAACGGACAGAGAGTTTTAAATATCGCCCATATCGTATTAGCCGAAGTTGTGGTCATATTATATTATTGAAATATTATTGAAAGCCAGCTTAGAATAAAATTATTTCCAACTGTTTCCACTTTTAGGCTGCATACAATTATTCAATAAACTCACTCATTTTCAATTGATGCCCGGATACCAGCGCTTACTTTCAGACGAAATAGCTTACCTGCAAGAAGAAGAGAAATCAAATAGATATCTTAGTTAAATTTATTAAGTTTGTGAGGTCATGCACAGAGAGAAAAAAGTAGTACTAAAATTAAGTTAAAACGGACTTGAATTAAGTAATCGCAATGTTAAAAAAATCAAACTTGAATAAAGTATTAACATAAAATTTGGTTGGCTTCCATTAGAAGGTTGGTTCAATTCTGTTCTGTCAATATGCAATATGCAACTTCAAAAAAATGTGATTTGACCAAACCCTATTATGAATGAATGTGGTTGATGCTTATCCATTTACATGCTATAATCAAAAAAAGTGCGATTTATTAAAACTCACAAATTTTCCAGTTTGATTTGAACACACTCCCTCTTTTAGTTTAAAAACTCTTTAGACTTCCCTGCCTTAGGGACGTTTCCAAATGTTAGCGAATTGTGAGTTTTTTAAATCAAAGTACTGTGGTCAATGAAAAACTAAAATAGTCTAAAATAGCATTACTTGAAAAGGCGCCTCTCGGCGAATAGTTTTATTTAAAAACCATTTTTGTTCTGTCTGACCATTTATAAACAATTTAACTCAAACTGCAAGCAACTCCAAAAGGCCCCATTTAGAACTTACAAGAAATGTCAAACCCTTACCTCTTTGAAAGAATGGCACTTTGCAAATTTTTGGGAGAAAAATGCCACTATTTCACTAATTATCCCACTAATATGCGAGGTCGCATAAAAAAGCGAAGTAAGCTTAAGTTTGTCCAATTCTGAGCACACTAAAAAAGTAGCTAAAAATATTTAAGTATCCGGCAACATCCACAGCTTCTGAAAGGACATTCAGTAAAGCTGGACAGACCCTGTCGGACCTATAATAAAGAACTGAGCTTTAATGTTCTTTTATAAAAATTTAAATATTTGAAAAATACTTAAAGAAATATTTGCTAGGCCCTAAGGGACTTGGTCTTATAATTTATCAAATTTATATATATTATTTATATTTTCTATCTATTTTCGATTTAATCTCAAGCAAGAAAGTGATTTAGGAAGCTACATCACCAGACTCTTAAAATTTTAAATAAACATCGATGTTTCATCGATGTTTTACTGCTAAAACATCGAAAACATCGATGTACGTGAACATCGATGTTTCTCCAGCTCTAACAAAAATTCTAAAAAAAACGTAAAAATCTAACTTACTATCAGTATTATCAAACTTTAATAATGTATTAGCTTTATTTATCAAATAATGAAAATAAAAGCATTAATGGAGCTAGAGACATGCCTTTGTATTTGCTCTGTGTCTAAATTAGTGCTTAAGGAGTGAGGGATTTAAGCTTCTTAACTTCAATCTGACGTTGTTGTTAGAGTGACGTTGATAGTCGAAAGTGCTAAGATGCTGGCCTTGAGTGTGTTTGGAAGTTACCCGAAATCGTGAGTTCGAATCCCAGACAAGGTAAAATAATAAAATATACAAAAATTCTAACAAAATAACTTGAATCGAGTATTCATAAACTCAAATCTATACTCCATTACCTCATCCAACCACAACCAACCACGCGGCGCGCGCTCCCCCACCGATCATATAAATCTTCCATTAAAAAAGTGGGATTCATATTTTTAGTTTATTCATACTCGGTTTAAGTTGTAATATTACTTGGATCAAGTTTGCACGTCCTCTTTTTAACGACGCTTCGACCTTATTTTCTACGTTTGAAACGTACTAGGCTCAAGTTCAAATATTTTTATTTTAAGTATATTTCTTACTCATTTTTTAAGACCGAAAATACTATATTCAAGTATGTAGTACTTAAAAAAAATACTTGATATAAGTTTGGCTTATTTGTTGGCAGTAATTGCAGACTCAGTTGACTTATTAAGTTTAAAAATACTGAGTTCAATCACGAAATACTTGATTGTTTTTCTCTGTGTGGGGATTGGGATCAAGTCGAAAATAGCACATCGTCAGTACCTGGTTTTTATACTGTATACTATACTGAAGGACTCATTTTCCACTCCATAAAGTATATATATTCTTGATCAGCATTAACAGCCAAGTCGATATAGCCATGTCCGTCTAGTAAGAGATACAGGTTTGACATGTATGGGATTTTATACTTGCAGGCATATCAAGTTTATTTTCAATTCAAAATTCCCAAGAAGACTAAAATAACCGTGCTGCCATTTGAATATCTGCAAATTCTGGACCAAGTCTGATTCAAAAACCGTAATTTTCATCGGAGCTTCTTTAAGTTAAGATTATGATAAACGGGTTTCCCGATTAAGGCATAGTTTTGTAAAGCTCTATAAAAGAAATAAACTTCGGAAAACCCGCTATAAAATTCAATAAATGGCGGATTAAAGGATATACGCGCACGGCAAAGACAATTATAAAAATTTAGTCATATCTCTAAACTCACTAAATTTACAAAAATCTTCAATTTAAAAAAAATCACTTAGCAACGACCCTATGACACTCTTTCAATTACAGGGCATTGGAAAATCTTTTTTCTCGCAAAGCTAATTAAAAAATGTTTATAATCAAAGTAAACGACGTCCCCAAATGACATAAATTAATCATTTTCAGTGTGTGCGTCGTACGCAACAAAGTCTCTGAGTGCTAAAAAACACACAGAGTGCTTTCCATTTTAATTTATTAATTTAATGGGCAAGCAAGCAGCAAAAAGGGAAGCAAATTTTGAATTTTTAATTCAATAAAGCGACAAAAATGTGTTTGCCTATTGAACCGCCCCAGGCAGTCGGAGCAGCAGCCTGATGAAGCCTGAAGAAAGTGGAAGGTAGGTAAGAAGGATGGAAGCAAGGAAGGATATTTAGCGCGACACTCGTTCTGGCCATAAAATTTAAGGGAGCTAACAAAGTTTGGCGAGCTATTTTAAGGACAAAATATGGCAAGTACATTAAATATTTTGGTCGGGGGCGGACGTATGTGTGTGTGAGTGCCAATGTCTTCAGGGGGCACACAAAAAGCGGCAAGTCATAATACTTATTGGATTTGTGCTGGGGCAGAAATATAATTATGGCTTGGCAGAAAAAAATAAACGAAAAGGAATTTCAATTAAAGTGGCTACATCTCCAGAACAAATATTATATAAATACGTATATAAAAATTCCATTAAAATGGAAATAAGAGATGGCAAATTAAAGTAATAAAATTTTAAGAATTGCGCTTTTGACTTTTAAAGTTTAGACTTCTAACGCCCCTTCTGAGCGCATAATAACAATCAACTAAAATTTTATTGTTGTGTGGCTTGATTTTTGGGGTCAAAAATAAATTTTTCAAAATTTAATTAAAAATCCAAAGCTCGTAGTTAGCTGGCTGCATAAATAAGAAATTAGGTTTTAATAAAGCTCACTTTTAGGCGCTCCATAATGAAAAGCCCTAGCACCCGGCACCCGTTAGGGCGATAAATTCGTTTCTACCTTCCTCCCCAAAAAGCTGGACAAGCCTTTTTTCCCATTTGGGATACCTTTTGTGTTCATCTTTCTTTCTTCTTTGGCTGTGCTGCTGCTGCTGCGAAAAGTTTGCTTTTGCTTAATGAAACTTGAGCGAAACGCTTAAGGAAATGCTTGAAAAATGCCTTTTGTTCGAACCGAAAGTAAGTAGAAGAGAGTTTTTTTGCATTTATTTTTCGTTCTTTTTGGACACGCGAAGCTACTTTTTGAAGAGTGCTGGAGGCAGCCAAAATAGAGATACATTTTTTTTGTCCAAGAAATTTGTGTGATTGATGAATGGTTTTGGTTCTTGTTGGTGTTTTTATGTGCCAATTGGTAAACAACTCAAGTTTTGGAAAAAGAAAAATAAAGAAGTAGCAGTAGACCAGAAATGGAACACATAACAAGTGCCGTTTGACGGCATCTTGGGAAGGGGAAATACAGAGAATACCATTGAGACAATCATCAAAAATTGAAGCTAATGATTGAGGTTTAGATATGACCTATTTACATCTCTTGATTCATCGAAATCACAGCGAAGTTAATTTAAGTGGACGTGGACTTTTTCACAATTTATACTGGTGCTCGCTTTTAATATGCTCAATAACATCATATTTTTACCTAAATTCCATTTCATCGCATAACAACCTTAAACCTACTCCAGTTTCAATACCTTTCACAAACAAACCAACCACAAAAAATACTTCACAAAATTCACATGCATATGCTAGCACTTCACATCCCTATTTCCCTATCTCGCCTACATTTTTCAGCAAACATTTCCATACCATTCAAAAAAATAAAACCAATTTAAAGCTGCAACCAAACCAACTAAAAAAATACCACAAAAATGAAAATTTAGGGAAACAAAACAAATGCCACATAAAGTTTGCTCTTAGGAGAGAGCCAGTAAAAATGTGATGCCCAAACCCACAATAGGGCAGCATTTATGCATTTTTTGCCCAGGGCATGAATCAGTTTTTGAAATAATTGCCAGACTCAAAATGCTGGCACATATGCAAAAACGAGCAAATAAAAAATAGCAAAAATAACCATTACAATTGAGGGAAGAGATGAGAAGAATAGATTAATTTGCAATGCCACATAACTTTATTTTGATAAATTGATAATAAGTTATAATTAGTTGGACTGTGTTTGCCTGTATAATAATACATATAGTTTATTAGAGTAAATTAAGATTGAAATTAGATCAACAAACATTTAAAAATTGGTTTTTAATTACTGTTACTTGATTGAAATCAGTTTTCGACATTACTAGATAAATATTCCGCTATGAGATACTAATTAGTACTCATTTGCAGCACTTCTGCAGCTCCTAAATATCTCAGACGTTTTGACATAAACTACATTTCTAGATTTTACCTCTATCATTCCGTGTGGCTTTTCAGAAAAGCAGAAAACTGATGACGTTTTTACTGACTTTAGCAAAGCATTTCATTCCCTGATCAAGTCTGATATTTCCTGTTGTATTGCCAAATATAAAAGAAAGGCCCGGCGTTACCCGCGAATTCAAAAACTTCTAAAAATCAAGTAAGAAAGTAATATACTCTGCCGCAGAGAACTCTCTTATTTTAGCCGATTTAGCTTTTAGATACCTTAGGCTAATGTCAGAGTGCGCGCGAGAAACGATGCTACGCGAGAAGCGATAATATTTCTTGCTTTGAGCAATGCGAGAAGATTAAATAGTGAAAGCGTTGAGCGAAGCGAGTTGCATTGATCAATTTTAATTTACTGTCAGAATTTAACATGATTTAGTAATACAAGAAGAGGCCAGTAGAGAGAGAATGCAACTCAGAGAGCGCGAGTTGCATTGCTCTAATTCAGGAAATCAAACTGGTTCTGAACCGAACCGAACCGTAACCGAACCGTTTTTTCCATATAATAAACCGAACCGACGTCCTTTGAAAATGCTGAGTCGAACCGAAAACCAATAATCAAAACGGTTCGGTTCGTTTCAGTTGGCTGAACTCCGGAATTTTGACATGTGATTCCCTAAATTTAGTTATTTTCCGAATTTGGGATAAATTAAGTTTCACTGATCGACCCTCAAGGGAGAACACTCATAGACGCAATTGATTTTTCAAGGATGACTTGTCAACCATTTTTAAAGATGTGTACATCTTCAGCAATTACCCTATGACCTCTTAATATCCTGTATTCAAACTTTAGTATATTTGTTTCTTAGGAATTTGCTCTCATTTGTGCGTTTATTCCATTTTTTATACGGGTTGATATTCTCAATATTCAGTACAATAATTATCGTTTGTAAGGAACACTGATTAAAGGATTTTAAAGCTTTTAACATGATTTTAAAAATTAAATTTCCAAAGTCACATATTCCCTTTAGAAATCATAGTATTCCGAAAATGGGCCTTCATAAAATTTTAAATAAATTAAGAGTGAACCACTGAACTAATGAACCGAATTCTATTTTTGCGCGGTTTGCATACCTGTCTAATTTAGTTATTAGTGTGGGCGTTATTTAATCAGACGAAGAATATTTTGCTACAAGAGGAACGATTTACTTTGTTAAGAAAAGAAAAGTGTCCAGTGTCCACCCATTCAACCGAAATCGAGTTAACAAGGAGACAACAACAAATATGCATGATTTACAAATAGAAGAAGCTAAGAATGCAACAAAAATTACGTGCGATCTGAGCGCGTTCAAGCGAGAAAGCAGGTTGCAAACTGCTTTCTCGCATCGCTGTCGCTTTATCGCATGCGAGTGCATGTCGCTCCGCCTTCACTATGACACCTTTCGAGCGATTGCATTAAAAAAAGGTTGCAGTGGTATATCGCTTTTTCTCGCCCAATATTATCGCATCGCTTCTCGCGCGCACTCTGACATTAGGCTTAAGTTTAGATACCTTTGCAGCACGTAAAATTTGTTTAAATACAGGATTTGAGTGTTTTTTATACAACAATTTTATATTTCCTTTGAACAATGCTTGTCGAGGGATTTTCAGAACTGACCAATTGATGCCGCCACTACCGTGACCATTTTATCGAATTTTCTTTGGTCATAACTTGAGTATAGTTCAACAGATATTTATCATTATTTCTGCAAATCGAGTAATAGTCGTAGTTACGAAATGTCTCTAAAAGGTACGAAAGGATGAAAAAATTACGTTTTTCCAAATTTCATTAGCGTGGCAAAAGTTGAAAATGGGCTTGATCTGCCAGCATGTCCTATACAAGTCATACCTCCATCTCTTAAAATCTCTGAGATCTCTTATCGACTTGGCCATTAATGCTGATCAAGAAAATATAATATATATAGGAAATGATTGCATCTCCCTTTTAAATACTCTTGCACAATATTTCTCAAAATATCAATATCGATAATCTAAAAATCGTAATTTTTAGTATCGATATTTGATATATCGCGTTCAAAAAACCACGATATAACGAATTATCTTTTTTAAAGCTTAAGAAAACTGAAGAGTTTTCAGGGAACGTCTTCACCAAAAAACTGCTAATTAAATACCATTAATAATATAGATATAGAAAAGAGTGTGATCAAGTTTAGGTGCTGCCCTTGGCAGTAATTATGGAGCTTAATTATGTTACTTTTCGAGGAGATCATTGCAAAGCGGATTGGGCTTTATTGAAGAACAGCTTACGTTTCGTGGAAGCAAGTGCACACTTTTTCGAAGTATCTCCATACTTAATGACATTTTACCGCAATAGACCCCACTTTGTTTACTTTGTTCTCTTGAAAGAAACAACTTGAATGCATCCAAAATTTGTTTTAATGAACTATAAATAGCTATAAATATGCCTCAGTTAGACAAGAATCCATAGGGTTAACAAAGTTTTCAGAAACAATTTCTATTTTCTTGCATTTTGCCAACTACCATTTTATTTTCACTTGGACTCTTAAGAGCCGAAGGACGTTCTATAGTGTGCTATGCGATCATAAGCTGATCCACAAAGATACTGATTCCCGTTTCCTTCTAATAGCCTATTTCCACTGGCGCCACTTTCAAACTCTCGTTTACTTAGTGGAATATTAGCAAAAACATGACATACCCGTCATGACAGCAATTGCGCTGGGCGAACGAGTTGTAATCGCCCTGAATTATCAGCAGAAAGCTAAAAGCACAACTTTTTTTGACTAATTAATATTTTAAGCAAAATCGCGCCTACTTTTTAAATTCAAATGAACAATTTATTGGTAATGACACTTTCTGTTTCTAGGAGTAGCGAGTATATTTTTAAAAAATACCAAATTCCTTTGTGGGGAATGCCATCATTTTTAAGAAATGAAAGAAATGGAGCCCAAAATGAAACAACAATTTGTATGGAAGAAATGACATCGTTTTCTTCATTTCTTTTCATTTTAAGAAATGAAGCTTCATTTCTTAGGTGGAAATAGGCTATAAAACAACAAAAAATTTGCGAATATACAACTCTTTAGATTCCGTGTGAACTCCTTGGGGTAAAAGTTATTCTATTCCTTTTAAATTTTATTGAAGAAACGGGATTTTTGGTCTTTAAAACTCTACCCGCTGATTTTTGGTCACAGTGGAAAATTCTATAACAATATTTGGCAACTTCTGGCAATTTAAACTTTTGAACTGCCAGCAACCAGCAGCTTACAAATTTTCATTGAATATTGACTGTTGTCTTCTCAATTGAAACCCACTTAGAGCTTGGTACGCTGTCCTCAAAAGTTTGATGGCTTAGTTGCTTGGATATGAGTGTGTTTGTGTGCGTGTGTGGAAGTTCACTCTCTTTCTTTCTAGCTCAGTGTTTCTAATTGCACGCTAGGGGCATGTTCATCTTCATGTTGCATGTAAGCAACTTCCTCTGCTCTTTGGCTAGAGTTTATCATAATACCTTTGAAGGATTTTGCGGCAAAAGACCGAGTTCCAAAGTTGAGACTTGAATAAATGAATGAATAAATGGCTGACTGGCTGGCTGACAGACTGACTGAGTGAGTGAGTGACGTGTGGTCCAGCCATTGGCAAAAAAAAGAAGAAGAAAAAAGCGGATGTGGATGAGAGTTTGTATTTGGTTGCTGGCAAGGTAAAATTGCTTGTGGAACCTGGCAAACATGTTCTTCTACGGCAGTGAAAAACCAGCATATACTCCTCCTCTTCTTCTACTGATGGCAAACAAGCACGCCAAGTTTTCTAGTCGTTATTCATAGAACATGTTTGGCCATTTTTCCTTTTAGTTGCAGTTGTTTCGGGCCTGTTTTGCTGCTGCTTTTCTTTTTAGTTTCCTATGTATTTTGCTGCTGCATGCATTGATGCATTTTTCTTGCTAACCAACAGCAAGTTAAACAGAGACAGGAGGAGGGAGAGAGAGAGAGAGAGTCTCGCAGGGAGAAGGTAAAGTAAAGTGCAGGTATTTTAGCTGGTTTGGTCTGGTTTTTTTTTTGGCATGGCTTTTCACATTGTTGTCGTCGTTGTCGCTGCTTGTACTAAATATGCACTAAATGCTATTTATTTCTCTAAGCAACACACACTCTCAAATGGGACGCAGACTAAGTTTCTCAAATGGCCTTAAACAAACAAAAAAGAAAATTAAAAAAGAGAAAAGTTTATAAAATCAAACAAAAAGCCAAATTGAAATAAAATTGTAATTCCATTCTCGCCAAATTTGTAATTAACACAGAAAGTCGGTATTTAAGGTTTGTAAAGGGAAAGAAAGTCCTATTAATACTCTATAGTGTCTCAAGACACATTTATTGTTATTTTAAATAATTTTGTATAATCCGGCATGGAGTAAGAGTCGTTGGGGCCAGTACATTAGGAGCAGGTCACTGAAGATTTGGTAGAGGTACCAATGAAACAGCTGTATGTCTACCTAGCCTCCTTTGTGTTGTGTTGTGTTCCTGCTTTTTGAAGTTATGTGCAAACATAACGAGACCTAGAGCCAGCGTACATTTGATGGTTTAAAATCCAAAATTTCAAAATAATTGTCAAACGAATTTTTTTTTTTCCAGGGATGCAAGCCGGTTCTAAACCGGACCAAACCAAACCGTAACTAAAGACAGTGATAATTGTATATTACCAATTCTAATTGATGCCCTAAGCTTAGTTTTATCCGAATTTCGTATAAGCTGAGTTTCGCTGATAGACCCTCTACAAGGAAGACGAGCTACCGCTCTACCAGCTACTTGTCAACCATTTTAAAACCATGTGATCCCGTGCATCTCCTTCAATTTTTCACAGTATTCTTCATAATCCTGTAGTCTAGTTACTAGACTCTAGTACGTTTTCTCCTATGAAGTTGCTAATTTGGTGAGTTTTTTATTTTCTCTATGGGACGACACTCTCAATATTCTGCTCGTTATATAGCGTTTTTAAGGAGTATATACATATCGGAATTTTAATGCTTTTCAAATTATATTTTTATATTCAATTTCGAAGGTGTGCGAAAATTGAAATCACTTTAGAAATCATAGTATTCTGAAATTCAAAAGCGGAAACTGAAGTTCATAAAATATATATATTAAATTAAGAGTGTACCCCTCCACCGAACCGAAACCGTGATTGAAATAGCTTCAAAAACTATCTAATGAACCGAACCGGTGGACCGAAAACTTAGCGAACAGTATTTTTTTTCAAGCGTTTTGCATCCCTGGATTTTTCCACTTAAAGGTCTGTATCCAGCAGTTCGGAAAAATACTGTGACGAAAGAAATTTTTCGCAGTGCTGAATACGGGCCTTAAAGATCCAAAAGTCCCTTAAGACACTAAATAGGATTTTCTAAACTTACCCGTATTTAACTTTAGAAATACAATTATTTATTTTTCGCAATTTGTTTAACTATTGGTATTTAAGGGTTAAGGCCTGTACTTAAATGAGATACAAATTTAGTTCTGCACAATACTTCCTTAAAATAGGGAAAAGGGGCGTCACAGGGAAAAAAAGATTATTTTTTATGATTAAGTGGATAGTTTTGGTATTCATTTAAAAGGATATTAAAAAAATCCATTCAATGTTAAATTGATCTTAGATTTTTATCCAATCGAGCTGAAAGTCGTAAAAAGATATGAAAAATGCAAATTATAATATAAAAAAAATAGTATGATAAAATATCGATTCCACATGGATTTCAATTGATATTTTCAGATTTCATAACTGTTCAAAATTGTTTCTATTCATGTGAAGAATTGTGTCGACCTAAATTTTTATCGCATCTGAGTATAGGCTTTAAGCATGAGTATACCAAATTCAGTTAATACCAGAGAGCGGCTTCGTTCGTTTGTAAAAAGCTCATACATAAGTCAACACCCCAACAAACTGTCTTTGATCTCTACGCATTAAACCTGCATAAACAACATGTCTGCTGTTGAGTTTTATGCACTCGCAATGCGCTCGATGCGTTGGTCGGTTAACGCTGATTTTTGTACGATCGAACAGATGCGTTTGCCAGTATGACTCTTAGAATATTAAACGCTGAGTTTTGTTCGATGAATAAATATACACAGAAATGTTTGATAAAAAACTCTGGCTCAACCGCTCCGGTATGAAGCTGAATATATTCAACGCTGAGATTTGGTAATTGATTAAGTGTGAGTAAGTATTTTTGTGTATGAGGCTATTAAGAAAAAGTTATTTTTTGCAGTTCTATGGTTGATACCGAACACTAACAGATTTTGGGAACCAAAAATCGTTGACTGGTATTTATGAGAATCGAAAGGCAACTTAAAGAAAAAAGGCAAAATAGAAGCTGCTAGAATTATCCCCATAATAATAATATGCTTAGTTCGCTCCCAGAAAAAACTTCAGTATAGAAATGGCGAAGGTGATGCGCACTTAACTTTATAAAGAAGAAAACACATTCAGTTGGCAATTTAGCGGTCGGACTTGTAATTGTCGATCTTTTCGTTCCCTGTCTTGAGATTAGAGTTTTAAGATTACCAAGTTCTTAAGTCCAAACTCAGAATAGTGCTTTTTCCAAGCTCACAAATGCATGCAACATGATTAACGTCTGTTCCTTTAGAACTAAGGTAAAAGTATTAAAACTGAGAAGCAGACTTTTTGTTCAGACTAGAATACATATATTTTACTACACTCAGTAAAAAGTTAAGTATTTTGCAAGACTACAAGCTTCTGAAGTTTTGCAGAAAGATCGGTCCGGGGGTTCGAACCCGTTGTAAACTCTAAGGTTTGGTTCGCTCACCGGTTCTCGAAACCCCTGAACCTAAGGTTTTGGTTTGAACCTCAGTTCGCATGAACATAATAGAATAAATTACTTATTTTGTACAATAATATTCCATATTTCAATAATGTTATTTTAGTCATCAAATTCATTAACAAACATTATATCTTCTAGGAGCTGTTCATCTACACTAGCTCGTAGATCAGAAAGATCTTAAGTGTTGAAAAGGCCCATTCCACTGATCCCTGAATTGCTGGAACAGCAAGTATAGTCAGGTTATGTCCTTTGTTTTTCCCTTTCCAAAATGTTTTACAACATTTGTCGAAGTATTTTCTTTTGGACATTTTTCGAAGGATTTGTTGTTTAATATTTGTTTATTGCTTTCATAAACTTCACTACAAACTGCAATTATAGAATCCTTCTGGAATTTTATTGAGGTAACTTGGTCTTCGTCCAAATCAAGAAATACTCTTGATTCACATAAGCAACCTTCATCAACATTACATTCGTCATTGTTGCATTCCTTCTCTGTTGTGCACTTGTCATTTAGAAGTTCTCGTGCTCGAACCATATTCGCTCCATTATCGACGGTGATAGTATAAATCTGAACTGGAAAAATATCTTAGAATTGGAAACCTTCTTGAAGGATGTAAGTCAGATTACAAGAAATTTCAATATTTCCTTGTATGTGTCGTTGGAAAACCTAATTTTTGGAAAATGTGGTCCGATTCGGGTTCAGGTTCGAGGTGTTGAAAATATTAGGGGTTCGACTAGGGGGTACTAGGGGTTCGAATAATGCATTGAGTATAAAAATACTTGAACAAAGTACTAAATTCACATTTAAAGTATTATTTTTTTAAACCCGAAATACACGTGATGTATTCAAATCATTTTTAAAGTTTTAAGTATCTTCCAGAACTTGCATTAACTTCGTTCAATATTTGGTATGTGAATTATGAACGAGTGTTCAAAAGTTTTTAGAATCAATTACTAAAAACCAAAAAAATAAACAAATGAACTATAAATAAGCTTTATTATTTATTATTACCCTTCTAGGGTATAAATGTTTCTCTGTTTTCTCACCCTAGATCCGCCGTAAAGTCACAGCATTATCAATATCAAAACTTCATTATCTTTCATCGTCACAACAGCAAAAAAACATACACACACTCTCAGCACATGGCCAACCTCGACATGCGCTTTGTCTGTTTGTTGACTTCTACTTGATTGTATGTATGGACTCCGCTCTGGGTAGCTGTATATGTATGTACTTATGTACATGCATAAGTATATTTGCGACTGTCTGCGCTTCAGTGTTCTGTATAGCAATTGAATATTTGCAAGAGATTTCCGTTCATTAAACCCGACAGCGAAAAAGCAGCCGACTGACGCAACAACAGCGCAGCGACTGCAAACCAAAACCCGACCGTAGGCGGCCTTTTAGCTTCCCAGCATCATCATCATCAACATCATCATCATCATCATTTCTACGTACTTTGCTTTTAATTTTTATTTTATTTCTCTCTCCTCTAAAGGGAGTCGAAGCAAGGCGGAGAGGCTGGCTGGCTGTGTGCCCATAATTAAATTCCTCTTTAAAGTTTTGCTGCAGAGGTTTCCATTTAATGTTTAGTGCAGAACTTTAATCAAAAGTGGGCAGAGCCGCCGCTCGTCGCCAGCTTAAAAGAGTTTAAAAAAGTGCATCAAAGTTGGAAATTCCTAGGATTTGGGTTTCTAAGTTGAAGTCGAGTTCTTGGGACACCCCAAGAAAAGCTGTTAAAAGTGGAAACAAGAGATTAGCTGAGGAAGGTTTTCATTTTAAAGTAGTTTTGGAGACTTGGTTTGGCATTTCTGACTGGCATTCATTTTTGATGATTATGCAGGGATTTGCCAGCCAAAAGTGGTTTATGTTGGTTGGCAAAAACTTAAGGCTTATTGGATGCCAATTATGTTTCAATTATCAACATAAAATCTCGTGCCCAGCCCGACCTGATACGAAAATACTTAAGATAAGAATCTTGTATATTTTTAAGTCGTTATAAAATTGACAAATTCTTATGTAAAACTAATAACACAGGTTTACAAACTTTTGGACCAGAGAAGATGCTGGTTAATGCTTCTATTGGCAAAATTACTTGGAAGTGAAACATTTGGTATTTCAATAAATAATCGACCTTTTACGTCGATACACTTTTTAAGCGATTTCCCAATTATTTGAAATGCAAAACCTCAGTACTACTAAGTCAGCAACACCATTTCATGTATTTTTTTTTACTTTGTCCTGAGTAACCGAGTCCGGGGGCTACCGCTTCGGAATTCATTGGCAGTGGAGTTTCGGCCACCATGAAACTGTCGAAACCAATATTTATATATTTATTTTAAATTTATGCACTTTTGCATTCGCTTAAACCAATTTTCGAGGACCCCCCTCCAAAACGTGGGTTTTAAATGCATCAACAGCTTCGTACGGCGTAGAAAAACGTTTATCACGCAATTTATTTTTAATGTTTTGGGAATAAAATCAGAGCTGTACGTCAGATGACCCATTAATTCGACGTTCCGGCCGGTCGAAAAGTAGTTTGTGTGACGTGTTGTGTAAGTGTTCGCATTGTCATGATGGAGAATTTTCCGAGGTTCTCCGAAGACTTCCGTCGAACAATTGGTCGTGTACCATTCAGAATTGACCACCCTAAGTTGGTCAAGCGTAACAGAGCATCGTGCACCAACAACTTTTGTGGGATTTAGCTCGTCCTGAAACACCCACACAGTCGATTGCTGTTTTGCTTTTGGCTACATCATTCGTCACTTGTGACGATCTTATAAACGTCTTTTGAAGTACCGCGATCATATTTTTTCAGAATTTCTTTGCACCAATCAACTCGAGGCATTTTTGAGCGATTGTCAAATTAAGCAGAATCCAAATTGACCAAAGCTAGTCCAGGTGTTGCAAAATCGTACATATCCTGGTGGAACTAATGTTTATGACTCAATCTTACGGTATGTCACTTGACGCTCCGATTTTGAACGACCTTCACGAAATTCGTCGCTGAGCTTACTGAGAGCTCCATTGATTTCACTATTGCAGCGTTACAGTGGTTTTTTTTGCCTCAGGTGCCTTTTATCGCTTCCAAATGTCCTTAAAAGGACAATTTTCTTATTTTTTTATTTTTAGATTTATTTTTTTAGACAAATCGTTCACATCAACGATATTTTATTGCTCAAAGGACATTTTGAATTGTCCTTAAAATGCATGTAATTGTGGGAAATAATTTCAATTCGCTTTAATGTTTGTTTGTATCCACCTTTGTTTAGAAAAATTTCGGGATGAACTCCATTTTTTGGTACTGTACTGTTATCGCACAACCACAATCAATAATACAGTCGATCTTCTGTATAACGAACCTTCACACAACGAACTTTTCTATATACCCAATTTATCAATGGACCACATTTTGGTGAGTTTTGCACTTCATATAACAAATTTTTTACTAAACAAAGTGTTTTCTTATAACCTTGAGATTCGTTGTATGGAAGTTCGACTGTAACTTACAAGACAGTTACAGTGGGACATAATACGTTAAAAACAATAAACTTCTTTAATTATCTGTCAATGTAGCTATTTAATTTGTTGCATTTGAATTAATTTCCTGTAACAAAAAGGGCACAGTATATTGATCATTTCAGTTTTACTATTGACTTAAATGCAAATATAACGTTTGATTTAATTCAATTCCCGTCTGCAATAGCTGTGATGCGACCCACGACTTATGCTAGGCATTCATAGCGGTACTTGTGATAAGCGAGATAAGAATTACAGAATATTAACTTATTCTTTAAAACTGCAGCCTACAATAATCACTTAGCATTCAAACAACAAAGGTGTCAGTACGAATTTCTCCGCAGCATTTATCTTTCGAAAATATATTTTATTATGGACTCATCGGCAATGTCAATTGATTCCTCCAATTTGGAGAGCTCAGTAATATGGGTCAAATTTTGATCCACATTACGATATTACCGCTTTTGGCTTGCCAAGTGATTTCCAGTGGGCTTAATTTGCCAAGTAACCGCGATGTTTTAAAATGCATATTCTTTTGAGCGAGCATGAGAAGGAAAAACTCTGAAAAAGAATTCACATTCAATTTTTTTCTGAAATTGTAGCAGAAAAATAATGTTCGAATGTGGATAGACTTAACTTTGCAATTATTCACAAAGAAGTGTCGTTAGAAAACTGAAATGTTTCCTAAACACTTATCAAAATGTGTCAAAAATAAGTCTAAGCGTGACATTTGGGCAAACTTCTTGGCAAGTTTAAACGATTTGTTTTATATTGCCAAATGTCGTTGCATAAAAACAGTTCCATGCTACTGTGGGGTCATTCCTAATCATCTGCAAGAGTTTATGATGGATCAACACAGCGTTCGAAAACTTACAATACCTGAATTATTCCAAATGTTGATGACCTTGCGACAACACTTCCGCTTACTACCTGTGACCCAACATATAAACCATCTGAAAGCGAGTTTGACACGCCAAATGTAGAACAGATATTTTTGCCGAAACAATCTCTGTATAATAAAAAGGTATGATGCTTTGAATTTTGCTATGATGTGCGATAGATTCGCATTTCCGACAGAGTGGCTTCGTGTTTGGCTACGGCTCCTTTTCAAGAGACATTGGTTTCAAAGATGATCGTGGTGACTTCATTATCATGGATAAGTCTAAAGTTGCTAGGGAAAAAAATGAAGTGTAGAGAATCTGTTCGTCGAAATCAATGCAATGATTGCAATATTCAAGCATTCGCTTTTGAGATAGAAAAATAATTCGTATGTTATAGAGAAAAAAATGAAAGCCATCATCCCAACATGGTAAAAGAATCCCACATAGTAGTTTTACAAGAACCAGAAAGCAAATTGTTGGGCTATTTAAAAGTTGACGCTGAAGATGCTTTTTACAAAGCAAACTGAAATATTCGACTTTTAAAATAAAAAGAATATTTCTCCCGTAATCTTATTGGCATTTGCTGCGATGGGGGAAGTTACCAACACTGGCTACAAAAATGGTATTTTACGAAGATGCGAATTATCGCTGAAGTAGACCGTTGCATTGGTTTGTTTGTTTGCTGCATTTTAATGAATTACCGTTTCGTCATTTGTTTACTGCATTGGACAAGTCATCTACGAGTGGACCACGAACTGCTAGTGGAAGTATTATGAAGTTAATAGAAGATTGTGAACAAATTCAGGTTGTACCCGATTTTAAATCTATTTTGCTGGAAAATATGCCTCCATTAGAACCTGATAACGAGCAAGCTCTTTCGACCGACGTAAAATATTTGTACCGAATAGCAAAGCAATTTCAGATGGTTGTTGTTTAGACGATTTGGCCAGCTTAAAACCAGGCAAAATTTGTCACTCACGTTGGTTAACAAAAGCTAGTCGTCTTTTACGAGCTTACGTGACGACAAATTCACCGTCGGAAAATTTGGAAACTCTAGCAACTTACATTATGAAAGTTTATGTTCCAATGTACTTTAACATCAAGTTCTACAGCTCGGTTGCATACGGAAGTGCACTGCTTCCAAATTTATAAGGATGACGAGATATTTACCACCAAATTCGGAAATTGTTAATACTGTTGTAACAACAATTCGATTGTGACACATCCGGAGGTATTTGACTAACCATGTTTTTGATGAAAGAAAATGTATCCGTGAGAGAGCCATAAAGAAAATTCTGCATTATCGTGATAATCTGTGGAGCCCCAACAAAACTAAGAGCTTTATAAAAACAATTCTATTAATTTTGATTGGCCGGAGCATTATGAAATGGTTAATGTAGAGGACGACAGTATTTTATCCGAGCCCCCATTTACTGCTAGCATTCCGTACGAGCACTTGTTAGAGTACATAGAGGTTCGACGATCCACCATTGCCTGTTCCAGGAATTCCTTTACATATTCAAGCTTACTGAAAGATGTGTGCAGCTGCTTAACTATTTCGACGCGTCGCAGAAAAGTCCCGAGAAGATGTAATGGCGATTTGCTATCGAAAGTCGGGCAAGAATAAAAAATTAACAGCAAAAGGACTTTTTTAGTTAAATGTGTTTTTTCCCAATAAATACCATGAAAAACAAAAAAATCATCTAAATGCAACTTCCATATTGAGAAATTATTTTCCACAATTACATGCATTTAAGGACAATTCAAATGTCCTTGAGCAATAAAATATCGTTGATGTTTTTTCGAAAACATTTGACAAGTCAAATACCCTGTCGACAAATTTTTGTCAACAATAAAAAACTATGCCAAACAAAAGTGCCGACAATTGACGCCCTTAATCTTAATCTAAGCGTCAGTTCAGCCAACTTCTAGCACCCAACTGTGATACAAACGGGTATAAACCACTTTGATAACAACGGGCAGCCGTGCAAACATTGAAGCGGCAGCAGCGAACAAAACACAAACAAATCGTTGGAAATCGAAAGAAATGCTTTATGGTGCAGGAAAATCGAAACGAAAAGAAACGCGTTGACAGTTTTAGGCAAGCTGTCGATCAAAAAAGCAGAAAAGAGCTCGGTTGCAGTTCCTCATGGTTCACACCTTGCCACGGTGGCGGATGGTTACGTTTACGGTTGTAAAACGCGCACAATCAGTGCTTCAAATCTAGAAAAATCAACAAAAGAATTGAACTCAACTGAAGTGAAGTGAGCCGGTGAGGTGAGTGGCAGGCAGCGAGTTTATCAATTGAACGAGGGGAAATAAAATAACAAATAATAATAAATAATAGAAAAAAATGCAATATGAATTCCAAAGGGAGCAGAGTTACGGCGGCATTGCACGGGAACAAAAAATTGTTGGGGTATAAATTAAAGTAGAAACATTTGGAAAAAATGATCAAAAAATGTAGCATCCAATACACGAATTTTAATTATATTTAATTCCACTTTTATAACCAATTCTAGGCTAATTCTTCATACATCATTTAATTAAAATTTATTTTTATCAGTTGCTAGACACACGGAACCTCTTCAATTCCCAACTCTACGATAAAATGCATTGCGGATATTTATGACAAAAGTCAACACAAACACACACACACACACATGGGAAGCTAGCAGGCATTATAAAGATAAAGATATTTATATATACAAAGAATGTTTTGCAGGGGGGTGGTGGGGGGGAATGGGAAATGCAATGAAATGTAATTCAATAGCAAAACTAATAAAGTGCAATTGCAACTGAGTACTCGTAGCTTGTCTTGCGCCGGGACCACCAGGTGTGGGACACTGATACCAACAATTCCTTCTTCAATGTTTACCTCTACGCACATAAATCAAAGCGCACTTGAACGATATCTTTGACTGGAGCTGAAGCAGAAGCTAACGGTTTATCTGCCAAGTTGCAGTCGTTGTTGCAGTTGCACGAAAGGTATGAGTAATCGTTGATAAGAGCCAAGAGTGTAAAAGCTTAGAAATGAATTTTAAATATTTTATCGACAGGCGTTCGTGACTGAGTTGAGGCCCAGCCAAGATCCCAATGGACAATCGCTCCCATTTCCATCAAATGTAAACCAAGCTCCCAAGCCACAGAAATCCCCACAAATAAATATATGGACGGATGGATGGGTGGATGGATGGACGGGGATAACTATATGTGAGTCACGTACTCGAGCGAGGCATGTAAATGACTTGGGTGACAAACAGACTACGTCGTAGTCAGACCTTGTCACATTGTCTCAAAAAGCACAGGGAGAAATTAGAGAAGGAGTTTGCTTTGCTTTTGCCTCTGTCTGGGGGCTGGGGGGCATTGGCTGTGGCTTTTTTGGGTCTTTGGTTTTTGCTTATTCGTGACACGCGCCAAAACACAAATTTTTCGATTTATGCAATTGAGGAAATGGTTCGACGTCTGACTCTGGATTGTGGGCAATAGGGAGTAGGAGAAGTTCGGAAAACTGTAGACGAGTACAACGACAACGACGACCAATAAACGTTTTGTGGTAAATGCGAAATTAATAATTAAGTAGGCGGGACTTGCATAAGAGGAGTTTGGGCAGGAAAAGTTATGGTAAATGTCAAATTGCTTTCGAGACGAAGTGTGATTAATTTGCCAGGAGCTGGGTAAATGGAGGTGGAAAGTGGCACAGAGAAAATGGGGGTAAGCATTTGTAGATTAAACTAGTAAGAGTGCTGCAGTCGAGTGCCCCGACTCCTTTAAAAATATGAAATATTCTAAATAAAGGGCGCTTCAACTTCGTGTATGTTTGTTTGCAAATACCTAACTTGGTACAAACATTCTAAATCGTTCTTAAATAGAACAATCTTGAATCCACGTAATGTTGTAAATACGGAAAGTTACAAAATTTAAGAAAAGCGCGTTTTTAGTTCAAGTCCAAAATATCTTGGATTGAGTACCAAATAGACTTTCAATGCAGCTCCAAAAAGAGTGCAACGGAATGGTTTTAACACTTTGCTAATGGATTGAGGGTAAAAACCATCTTGGTCTTTGGTTAATTCATGGCCCTTGGATCTTTTTATATAGAGACCTCAAATCAAAAACAAATTGGGAATAGCCTTCGTATTTTTCAATCTTAAGCCAAGTAAATTTTGTACTTGTTTGATGTACTCCTGCTTTGTTTCAAGTATGTATCAGAATTAATTCGACTTCAACAAAGAATATTTTGTAGTTCGTGAGAGAGTTACAAGGAGTTGACTTAGGACTATTACAGCCTAAAAGAATGATTAAAAAGATTTCAAAATAGTTCGAAATGAAGTATTTTTTTTTTTTAGAAGAAGTTAAATCGAATCAAGCCCGACTTTATTATACTTTGGACCTGCTGCGTCAGCGAACTTTCTTTGTTGTCATAACTTGCCCAAAGATGGCGCCACTGCTTTCTTTTTCAAAACTGACCAATATTGATGGCGCAACTACTGTGATCATGTAAAACCGTTCGGTTTTCTACAAACTTGCTTGAGTTTACTTCCATTGTGAATTTCGGGTTTCATTAATAAACTGCAAACGGATGTAATTTATACAGATTTTAGCAAGGCTTTCGACTCCGTCAATCATGATCTCCTCCTTCACAAACTGTATCTACTTGGATTTTCTCCTAATCTCTAATTTAGCTGGATAAAGGCTTATTTGACAGACCGTTCCCAACGTGTCCGTTTCAATTCGACGCTTTCTGAGTCCATCAGAGTACTCTCTGGAGTTCCTCAGGGTAGTCATCTTGGACCCTTACTATTTAATCTTTTCATTAATGACATCCCTCATGTCTTGCTTCACTCACAATTCCTTGATGTATGCCGATGACCTAAAATTCTGCTTGTCTTATAACGAATCGATGTCTCCTCCTCCTTTCTTCAATTGGACTTAAACTCTCTGCATACATGGTGTTCGGTTAATTGCCTTCCCACAAAACGCTGAAAAGTGTAAATGTATGACTTTTTCATCGTACACAGCCGTATTTTTTCGACTATACGATTGATGACAAACCTGTCGAACGCATTTACGTGGTTTTTTTTTTTCTTTTTTTTGGTTTTTTGTTTTTTTGTAATTTTTTCTTTTCTTTTATTTTTATTTTTTTTTTTTTTGTGGGTGTTTTTTTTTATTATTTTAAAATATATTTTTTTTTTTTAAATTTTTTTTCCCCTTTTTAACCCTTTCCCCCCCCCCCCCCCACCGTCGCACTATGGTCCCAAATCCCAAAAAGCTGGCCAAAAGTCGAAAAAAAAATATTTGTTTTATGTACTTTTAATGATTGGAATAGTTGTAGTGGTACATCTAGTTTGTATTCTGACTGTTAATAAGGAGGAAGTGTCCCCACCTGGCTCAGGCTTGAACTCCGTTCGTGAGCGTCGATCGTGCCTCATCGTTTACTCGTTATGCATCGAAAATAACATAACGTTTGGAAGCGTATAGAATCGCGAAAAATTAACCGATTTGGATTCTGAAAAATGGATTCTACTCTAGGAAGTAAGTACAATTTAAATGTATTGCTCAAAATTATTATTAACAATGCATAAAATAGTGAATCGTTAATAAAAGTAGAGGTTTTTTCTTGGTCACATTCTGAAAAGTCGTGTTAGAACAAGCCATAAGTCAAAACTCCCATCAGATCCCACTCTCAAACAAATAAGAAATTGTTGTTTAGACAATTCTTTAAAACATATCCAAAAATTAGCTGCAGATAGCTGCATATTTAGTCTCGGTGATGATTTTTGTGCCACATTTGTCGTTACATAATATATATACACTGCTCGACAGCACTCTCCCCCAATTCACCAAACCAACTTTTTCTAAAGTATTTTGGTCCGCTGAGCACGAAAATCGATATGAAAAAAAATCTGTCAAATAGTTATCGAGATATTATCGATAAACGTGTTTTTCGACGTTACAGCCAAATCAAATACGTTTTCAAAGAAATTGTACGCCATATTGATTCCGCCATTTTGTTTTCTAAATTTTGACTTCGGATTCGTGATCAGCGACCCCGAAAACCCCCGAGTACAGACTTTCAGCCAAATAAAATTTGTTTTTGAAGAAATTGTCCGCCATATTGGTTCCGCCATTTTGTTTTTCTAAATTTTGACATCAGATTCGAGATCAGCGACCCCAAAGACCCCCGAGTACAGACTTTCAGCAAAATCAAATACGTTTTTCGACTTTTGGCCGTCTTTTTGGGATTTGGGACCACTGAAATGATCTTAAATTAAAACTTTTTCTTGTATCATGAATTATATTTGTGTGGAATTTTCAACGGTCAATTTCGAATTTAAGAACGATTCGTACTCAAATTAAGAATTTTCAAGAGAGAATCGTTCTTACCAACTTGTAGACCGAAGCAGGATAAAATCAAGAGCGATTTTTTTACGACCGAATCGTTCTGTTTTTTTTTTTTGAGATTTAAGAAATAGTTGTTAGCCGGCTCAAGGTCATACCTTGACCGTGACGGTAACTAACAACTATAAAATTTTTTTTCTTCATTTTTTCACCTGCCCCAATACACCCCAAATAGAATGCTGTGCATGGAGACGAGGCTAGCACAGTTGCTTCTTCTTACTGCTCTCTATGCAATTGTCAGGAGAAAGAAGACGTTATTCTCAAAAATGCCTTACTAGGTCTTAAGTATGCTCAATGGCGAAGATTGGATACAATAAGGTCTACGTCAAGTTACTAAATATAATTTTAATTGGTTCGTTTTAGAAATACGGATAATAACTTGTGAAGCCTTTGTGCAAAGCCAATGATGCTTAACCGAACGATCGGGTATTTGGAAACGGGACGGGAAGTCAGGTGTAATAGGTTTGGCATAAAGGCTGAGTGTGCGGCGGTTGACCGACGATTTTAAACCAAGGCGATTAAAACCCTCTTTGCTTAAAATTCAAATAGTTTGTATTTGTAATTTTGGAAGAAAAAATTTCGGTTCTGTTAAGCTATACATTGTAGGCACTAAACTGTTTTGGCCTCGCCTAAATATATATAGATTCTAACTTCATGAAACTGAAGATTTCATACAGATTTATGACTCCTTTTTGAAGCTGGAATAATACTTATTTTCAATTTTAATCAGAAATTTTGTCTTACACTTCGTTTATTTTTTTTTTCCCTCGATCGAAAGCCAACCAACAAAAACTTTGTAAATCACAATCTAGAAATCTCTACCCATTTCTCCCGCCTCACTCCACTCCCCTCTTTCAATTGGATCCCACACACATTGAGGAATTTATGTACGCCATAATTTTCAGATCTTTTTTTTATCGTTTAGCCATATGTGGGCAATGTCACACGATTGCTCATGCCTTTTTCCTTTTTCTTTATTTCTTATTTTGGGTGCAACTCTTGAGTAACTTGAGAACTTTGCCTTGTCCAGGCATTTATTTCATTAGCAGCCGCATTGGGGAGCTCTGAAGATGTGGGGCCAGGATAAAGAATTGAAAACGAAACGAATGAACAAAAAAAAAAAAAATCAAGAGTGTGACTCGAACAAGACGACGTCTGCGACGATGCCCAGCAAACGATAATCCCGCGACATGCGACTCCGCAGCTTCAACTCGACCGCTGGGTGACAGAGCGTTTGTAATTTATTTAACTGCATTTTTGTGGATTCGATTTCCAAACGAGAATTTGTATACGCACGACAGATTAATGCTCGATTCGACTCCTCGAGATGCTGAAGATACAAGCGGAGCGATGCGGGAACTGGTATCATGTTCATGTGAGCAGGTAAAGATTCAGCGATAAGAGAGAGCAAGAGAGGCGGAGGAGACACAAGATTTGTATCCTGTGTGTGTGGCGAGTCGAACAAGACAAATATAAATATTTATGTGGAAAACAGCGGGCGTTTTGTCAAAATATTTGTGTAAGACAGGAGACAGACATGAGCTGTTCGTTCTTCGGTTTGATTCTACTCGAAGACCGATTTGTTCCGAATTGTTTACACAAATATTTGTTTGTCTTTATGTTGCACCAGCAGATTATATTAAGTCATTCCGGGGTTGCCGCCCGTGGCTCTTACTCTTTCGCCCGCCTTTGCCTATGAAAAATTGCAGGCTTAGATGAGAACACAAAAAATAACGACTTGGCATTAAGAGTATATAATCCTTTTGCCTGTCATACAAGCACAAGAGGAGTTGTTCAACTCACTCCATCCTCTTACAGCTTCCTCTGCATTTATGGTTTAGAGCAGCAGCTGGACTGCTTTTTCTTTGATACACTTCATGGATTAAAGCGTTTGGCAAATTCTAAAAAATTCTTTGGTCTTCGTATTTGTACACTGAAAGAAAAATCAAGAATTTTCGTACTTAAATCAAGAATATTCAGTTTCAAAACTTCAATAAGCCAGAAAATTATTGATTTAAGCACGGAATTTCTTGATTCAAGAGCGTTTTAAAAAATCCCTAAATTCATGATTTCAAGAACGTTTTGGATATGTTAAGCACGATTCGGATTTTTTTAAGAACTTTTAGAGCTCAAAATAAGCATGATCTAGACTTATTTATGTTAGCTAAGAGCGATTTGTACTTAAAGTAAGAGCTCGTTTTACATCAAGAACGAAATGATTTTAAATTAAAACTTTTGTTTCTTGAATCTAGAGTATTATTTCTATTTGTGAATTTTTAACGGTCAATTACGAATTAGAGAACGATTCGTACTCAAAGTAAGAATTTTCAAGAGCGAATCGTTCTTAGCCAATTCTAGACCAAAACATGATAAAATCAAAAGAGTTTTTTTAAGACCAAATCGTTCTGCTGTTTTTTGAGTGTAGCCTTAGTTACATTAGGTGTGACCAGGTCGTGCAAAAGTAGAAAGGGTTAGAAAATATGGAACATTTTAAACGACTGCGCCTTAAAACAGTAAAGACTGATCCGTCCGAAACGTGTCGTAGTGAGAAAACATTTTTTGTTGTTCAATGTTAGCTTTTCTAAACTCAGCTATTTTGAATATTAAACGCTTTTAAACAGATCTGCAAAATTTAGTTGAAATTGTTATACTATATCGTATGGCTGCCATAGATCCGATTTGTGTTTTAGTGAGAAAAACTTTTTTGTTTTCAGTGTTAGTCTAAACTCAGCTATTTAGAATATTATATGCTTACTAGCATATAACCCGTCGCGCTTCGCTGCGCCTTCAACAGTAAAGAATCAATATAAGATTTAGTTTAATGTTGATCGTAAAAAGTCAAATATTTAACGAATTTGAAAATATTTTTTAAATTTGGGCCCCCGTGTACCCCCCAAATCTTTTATTTATTTTTTTTGTTTTTTTTTTTTTTTTTTTTTTTTTTTTTTTTTTCCTTTTTTTTTTTTTTTTTTTTTTTCTCCAATTCCCACCCACTTCCGATTCACTTCCCAACCACTTACCACCCCATTCCACCCACTTCCTATCCATATCCCACCCACTTCCCACCCAGTTTCCACCCACTTCCCAAAAACACCCCACCCACTCACCATCCACTTTCCAACCACTTCCCTCCCATTTCCTAGTGAGCATCCCGGCGGTATTTCCATCACATTTATCTCTACAAACCGAGTTTCAAATCAATGGGGAAAAAAATAGTTTTGTTGCATCTAGAATTTTCTGGAAATTTTCACGCCTGAAGAGTGGATTTTCAGACATTGCAAAATCACATTTCAAATTATTTTGTATTCTCCTTACAAACCGCTTTTCAAGTCAATCTGTTGAAAAATAGTTTTTTGCATACAGAGTTTAGCAGGAATTTTCCGACCGTTGGGTCATATTTTCCAACACCTAAAATCACATCTCAATTTATTTCACTTACTACTTTTGCAAGCCGACTTTCAAGCCAATCGGATAAAAAAAGTAGTTTTTTGCGTGCTGAATTTTCCGGCCATTTTTCCCGTAGGCAGTTTTCCAAAAAATTGGTACGCAGTTATTGTTGAATTTTTATATAGATCTTTGAAAAAGAGTTTAAATCGGATCGAATGATAAACAAAAAAGTTTCATGCAACAGTTTTCCGTGAACTTTCCGACTTTGTGGATCGATTTTCCAAAATTTTAGATTCACACTGTTTCTATTTTATTTTGTGTAACTTGTGAATTGTTTGGCGCAACTCGCTGGCAAAGTTATTGTTGAATTTTTACAAAGATGTTTGAAAATTAGTTTGAACCTGATCGGATGGTAAACAAAAAAATTTTTTCCAACAGTTTTCCGCGAGATTTCCGACTTTGGGGGTATATTTTCCAAAATTTGAAAGTCACGCATTTTATATTTTATTTTTTGTAACTTTGAAAATGAGTTTGGAGATAATCGCCGGGCACTAAACTTTCTCACATGTAACCTTGACCACAAACTTTCCACCCAGGTGGGGTGAATTTTCAGGAATATTGGTATGCAGTTATTGTTGAATTCCGAATCCGATCCACTCCATTTCCGAATTCCAAAATCCGATCTAAGTACTCACTTTCAGCATAAGATAAAACTACTGTAAAAAGCTCAGCTTCCTATCGTTTATAGTTTAGGCTTTGCGGCAGTCACCAGTCAGTGAGTCAGTCAGGTGGAATTTTTTATATTATATTTATAGATATTCCATTCAAACAATTCAGGATTTATTTGAGCATTTTTATCTATATAATAGATTACACCTTATTACAATATAATACAACAGAAATCAGCCATCATGTTTATTAATGGTCTGCCAACAAATTGAAAATGGCCAGCGTGGCGCGAGGGGAGAGAGTCAGCCGCCCATGTCAGCAGTCGTGGGTTCGAATCATGGCCTGACGCGAGCGAAGATTTTTTTTTTTTTTTTTGTTTTCAAAATGTATTTTTAAACAAATAAAATTTTTTGTTATTCTTCGATATCAAAAAAACACACTTCTAGTAAATATTTTCAGCATTTAAACGTTTTTTTCGTTTTGGAGAGCAATGGGTGCTGCGTTGAGGAAATGCTTTCTTAGTACAATGTCCGATCACTATAGGAAGCTATTGTGAAATTTTGAAATTTCTAACTATTACGGGTTGTCCTGTGAGACTGATGACTCACAGTCTATACATGTCTTATCACTTTATGTATATAGATAAACAGATTTTTAAATTTGTTGAAAAAGGGGGAATTGTGTTTTTTTGTTGGGGGGGGGGGGGTGGGGTGGGGGGGGGGTGGGGGTGTGGGAAGAGGCGATTTTTTCTTTTTCTTATTTTTTTTTCTGGGGCTCAATATTATATTTTTTCATATCAATAAAAAGCCGATATGACAAACTTGAAATTGACCTGTTCGAAAATATCAAAGTGAAATTTTCGGCCATATCAAAATGATATTTTTAAGATTAAATTGATATTTTATAATTTCATTTTTACAAAACGTAAAAAATTAATTACAAATGGCAATCTTCAATACTACTAAGTTTTAGTACTATTTTTATACACTTGAAAAGTGTATTATAATTTTGCCCAGAAGTTTGCAACGCATAGAAGGAATCATCTCCGACCACATAAAGTATATATATTCTTGATCAGCATGACGAGCTGAGTCGATTAAGCTTTGTCCGTCCGTCTGTCCGTCCGTCCGTCTGTCGTGTCTGTTTCTACGCGAACTAGTCCCTCAGTGTTGGAGCTATCGAGCTGAAACTTTGCACAGAGTCTTCTTTTTACTGCACGCTGCTAATATGTCGGAACCGACCGGATCGGATGACTACTTCTTGTAGCTGCCATACAAATGTTCGTTCGGAAAATGGTTTTAGTAAGAAAAACTGTTTTGTTCTCAATATTACTGCTCTCAAACACGGTCATGGGTAATATGTAATGTTTTTAAGCTGATCTGCGAAGTTTGGTCGAAGTCGCTAACCGTTGAGACAAGCTATTTCAAGTGTATCAAAACTTCGGTACAGACGAAGTTAGCTTTGCCTTTCTCGTTTATTGTTTTATAGAAACAGAAAAAGAACGAATTTATAATTTCTTCACCCCGCCGCCTTGACTGGGGATCGAACTCGGGACCACCTGCACGTCACAAATTGGCATGGCATCTTACCGCACTAAGCTATCAGGCATGTGTTTGGACACATGGCTGTGAGCCTACTTATACATTTCTTTACGTTGCTTGAAGTTTCGATTTGAACTCTATCTGTCTCTTTCATTTTCGCGTTTTCTATACATTCCTTTCCCATTGTGAGAGTTTCGAAAATAAAAAAAATATTCGTTTAATCTTTTCTAATATCATTTGACAAATTGATATTATTTTCGGTTAAAATGAAACGTTATTGCATAGAAATGATATGAAAAAAATGATATTTGTAAAAATATCAAATTAACCAGCCCATATCAAATTGATATTGACCTGTTTTTTTTTCTGTGTGTTTCCCAAACTCGGCTATTTGGAATATTATGTGTTTTTAAACAGGTCCGAAAAATTTAGTCAAAGTCGGAAAACTATATATTACGCCTGTCATGGATCCGATCGTTCGAAAAATGGTTCTAAGCAAGAAAAACTTTTTTATTTTCAATGCTAGCGTTCCTAAACTCGGTTATTATTAATATTAAGTGATTTCAAACAGATCTGCAAGGTATTTGTCAAAATTCGGAACACGATCGTTTCGAAGTCTAATATTTCAATACGACTAATTAAGCTTCGGCACAAACGAAGTTAGCTTACCCTTCCTATTGTGTTTTAAGTATCAAAGAGAACACGATTTAAATTTTTAAAATTTGGTTACTAACTTGTAACTCTTATTGGGTCACCCTTTACATGCCTTCATTTCTTTGGTACAGGTTTTCCCCCTTATTCTTTTTGAGTTGAGACCGTGCTGTGCGGTCGACTAGCCGCATTATCCTATTTTATTTACTGCTAATGTTGCGCTTTTGCGTCGTCTAAATCGCATTTGTTGTGATTTTTTTTGTATGTAGCTTGTTTCCTTTTTTTTCATCTTCAGCATAAAACACATCATTAATTTAATATGTAGCAAAAGCAAAGAAACGGGGCAAACATATTAGGCGAGCAAAAGTCAAAGGACTTACGAGCAACAACAGAAACAAAAATTAATTTAGCTTAATTCGTCCACGAAACTTCAGTTGAGCGTGTCGGCCAGAACCAGCAGACGGAGCAGCAGCAGCAGCAGCTGGGTAAGATGCCTGCTGAATCCTTTAATCCCATTGCCTGCCAGTTTAATTATGTAGTTTATTAGGCGGAAATGAAAAAGCGAAAGCCAAAGGCGGAAACGGAAACCAAGCGACGAGAGCTCGGGGTCTTACACAATTTATAAAGGCAGAGAGAGCGGGTAAAAGACCACCCACTAAGACTACCCATTTACCAAGTTAACTCTATTTTGCATACAAGAGTCTCTGAAAAAAGGTTAAAGGTTTGCTTACCGTTTTTTCTTGTGTTTCTTTTTGGAAGCTGCACTCAATAAACCAGACTAAAGTCAAACGTGGCCTGCAAAAAGAAACAAGCATTTGGGAAAGTTAGCCAAAAATAACAACATGATAGAGTTAAGTTTAAAGGACGAATTGGTGATGCTCTTCAAAATGTTAAAAAGGAAATTTTATAACATGTGTGAGCTTTAACGACCTTTATGATAATCAAACCATCAATAGTACGCTGGCTCTAGGTCTCGTTGTGTTTGCTCATAACTTCAAAAGCAGGAACACAACACAACACAAAGAAGGCTAGGTGGTCATACAGCTGTTTCATTGGTACCTCTACCAAATCATCAGTGACTTTCGCCTTCTATTGATGGTTGGAAATTTTATAAGTTAAAAAATTTTTAGGTGATTCTTACAGGGTGGTGCTACTTGAATCCTCTGAAGTTTGATAGGAATTGTGTATTTGTAAAATTTAAGGTATCAAGTAAACCTAGTTCATCTTCAAGGCCTCTACGAAGTTGTGAAGTAACGACAAGTAAAATAAAATTTTCATGCAAAACTGTTGGAAGTAAAGCAAAAGTAAAATTACTTCCAACTCTCGTCGTTACGAAAGCTGAAATTTGAACAGTAAATTTTGATTCTGGTGAACGCTAACACTAAGACGGAATTTTGAAATTAAAACTTAAGAATATATTATTTATTTTAAATACTTTTCCAACTGCAACTTCTTTCTTTAAAAAATCATGCTACCCTCTCCATAGCGCACTAGTCCAGAAAAAAGGTTAAAGGTTGCCTTTTGTTTTCAAGGCTGAGTGCTTTGTATTTATTGTTGGAAAATACAACATTTTTGGTGTTCTTAGGTTAGGTCTGTCCATTTCTCAGCCTGAAGGCAATTTTCCAACTATAGTCACCAGGAATTTTCGTAAATTGCCGCACAATCAGCATAAATTGTGTCTGCTGGCACCAAAATTAGCCCACCCCTACCATCCGCCATAGTTGTTGGGGCGTGCCAAGGTGGAGGAGAACGGACTCCTTTCGTATTGAAAGGCACAAATTTGTGCTAATGAGTTTTGAAAAGGGATTTGTAGGTGGCTTTGGTTCGACCTGCTTAATGCTTGGCCAGCTTCTCGCCTGGTCGACTAAACAGGTCACTTCACCTCCATAACATTCCAGCTAGTCACGTGTGTCGAGCTGCTCGTAATTGAGTTAAACTTTTGTGCCAAACCAATGTAGGCCAGGTCTGGGCAGGCTGAAGGAGCATTGGCGGCTTCATTGAGCCAGCGATTGCATCACAAGTTGGATGTGGAAAGTTTTAAAACCCAAAAATGTGTGTGTGTGTGTGAGTGCCATATTGAACGTGCCCATAGAACTCATCTAACAAACATACAAAATGCTTACACAAACCCAAAAATATTCAAAAATATTTGCAAGAGTCGTTTATGCGGGGGAAAGTTTCGTGAACAGAATGTGTTGGTATTTATTGAATTAAAGTTAAAAACTATTTCAAACCCATAACCCATTGGAGGAAGTTAGATCGGACGCGAGAAGAAACGAGACAATCAAATATGAATAATAGTTTTTGAAATAAATTGCTGCACTTGAAGATGGATGAATGCATTTTAAGAACTGTCCTGATACTTATTAAAAACATGTTACTAAACCAAAACTTTAATAAAAAAGTCTTTTTACTATTTAAGGCCTGATTCCAGATGACATAAAAAATCAATTTTTATGTTGAAGTTCACATGAATAGAAAAACTTTTGAACTGTTTTGAAATCTGAATGCTGTTGCAAAGCATTCTTATTTGAATGAAGTATTGTGCCGAAATAAAAATTGATGTCATCTGGAATCAGGCCTTTAAAATTAAATATTTTACCAAGAATACTAGATATTCAATTATTTTTTGGACCCACAAAAGATCATTTCTGATTTTGCAGGGAACTTTCTTTATAAAGTTATTTTATTCATTTCATTAAAAAACAACAAAAACTCTGTTGATTGTATTTGGGCAACTCGAAAAAATTGGCTCCTGTGTTAACTGCGGGGAGAGAATTTCCCCCACTAACAAACAGAAGTGTCGATACGAGGCGCAACCAGACTCAAAGGCTTCTGTGACTGATATCGAATTTTACCTTAAGCTTTGCCTTTGGGATTCCCAAACGGTTCTTCCAATGCTGGCAAGAGGTAGTTTATGCTAACTTACTGACGATAGGCAAAGACTGCTGATGATTGAATTGTGGTAATTTATGAAATAGCTATATAATCAAACAGCCTCCTTTATGGTAAGTGTGTGTCTTGTTTTCAGCAAAGTTATGAACAAATAATAATGACTTATTGACCTAGAGCCTGCTAAAAGTTGTACTTAGAAAAAAATAAGATCCATATCAATTGGATATGCACAGAGAAAAAAAAACGATCCCCGTAGAATGGATATTCAAATATCCACATTAAGATCCATTTTTTTAAATATCCTTTTCACATTTTTCAGTTCCTTTGGATGAAGAATAAAGATCAATGAAATATTTTATTTCTGATATATCCCTTTTAAGCGAAAATAAATCGATTTCGAAAATCCAAAAAGGATACTTAACTATCCAGTCCAAATGGATACCGAAAATATCCTAAGGATCATCAAAACTATCCTTTTTTTCTCAGTGTGGGCTTGGGTAATTTGACAATTTGTGAAATATCATTTCTAAACTATAACGTTTCATTTTAACCGAAAATAATATCAATTTGTCACATGATATTAGAAAAGATTAAAAGAATATTTTTTTATTTTCGAAAATCTTACAAGAGGAAAGGTATGTATTGAAATGCGAAAAAGAAAAGAGACAAATAGAGTTGAAAATTGAAACTCCAAGCAACGCTAAGAAATGTAAAAGTGAGATCTAGCTGATAGCGCGCTTAGATGCCATGCCAATTTGTGACGTTGCAAGTAAACGCGGCGTCAAGAACTTATAAATTCGTTCTCTTTTTCTGTTTCTATAAAACAATAAATAATATTACTTAGCTAAAAAGAAGACCATATTAGTAGTATTTAAATAACTACCTGCCATATGTAATTAATTTTAGTTTGTGTAATAATGATATTAGAAAATATCAATTTGATCTTAAAAATATATATTTGAACTGGTCGAAAATTTGATATTTTCAAACAGGTCAATTCCATGTTTGTCATAACGGCTTTTTATTGATATGAAAAAATATAATATTGAGCCCCAAATCATATCATTTTTTTTCTGTGTATCATTGATATTTAAGATAATCACATCAAAGTGAAGTAAAAAATACTCCAAAGGTTACATTTTTCATATTTTTATAGTTTATAGAAATAATTGGCTCCAAATCACTGAAATTCAAAAAAATTTTGGGTTTAAAGGATCGTATTTTTTTTTTTTTGTTTTTAACCATTGTTTAAAACCTATGGGGTATCGATCACTTATTATCGGAAATCTAGTAATTATTTATTTTCATGTTTTTTTTATAGATTATTGTAGTAGTTAGTGAGTAGTCTTTATTTTCATCACTATTTTCTTAAAAGTTGTGTACATATAACAAAACACTAAAGACATTTTTATATAGCTTTAGTGGCTTGGTTTATAATCCGTCAGCCACATCTTTTGTTCTTCTCTATTCTGGTACTACACACGGCTGCCAAGATCGTCTCAAGATACCGCATCGTTCCCAGCACAAAGAAGTTCAAAAGATCATAAGTCCAATCTTAACATATAATATTACATTCATATTGTCTTTTACATATATTGTTAAATTAATTGAATTTAAATACGAAAAAAGAACATATAGATTAACATTAAATGACGAACTAGAAAACTAAAATTCTTCGATTAAGCTTTTTCTGTAAAGTATTGCTTGCTCTATGTAATTTGCAAGTTTTGACCAATTTTCATCATCTCTTCCATTTAAAACATCTATAATCTCCACCTCAGTTAAATGTGTCTTTTTGAAGTATCTCCATCTGAATTCGCGCAGCACTGGGCATCTTCCGATGAAATGTTGCATCGTCTCATCTTCATTGAGGTTACACAGGTTGCATTGTCTGGACCGGGTACTGTTAAAAGAGTTTCCCTTTAACCATAGAAGGCCTCCGCGAGCCTTTATAATCCAGATCCCCTGTTATAGTCAAGGTGCTTGTAAATCCTAGTTTCGCTGGCTCGTGCACTATCAATTAAATGATTTGACCTGTTGAGTTTCATTTGTGTTAGTATATCAACACATATATTGCGCCATTCCGTATGATTTGCTTCATCAGGCAGTTGGATATTAAAAGCTTGAAGGTGCATAGCTAGGTCGTTGTACCAATAAATTTTCTCTCTTCTGATTACATTTGACAGAATGTGCGGTAGTCGGGTGGGTTCATATTCAAATAGAGTCTTGGTTATGTATCTAAGGTGCAAATTATGTGTGTAATGAATGCCTCTTCTACTCCAGTTTCAAGGTTCAGCACATAGTTCGGGATATAGGCGGGTAACCTCAGTATTTTCTTGATAAAATATCGTTGCAACGCGTCTACTTCATCAAATAAGGAGTTGCCCCATACTTGCGCGCCATAAGTTTGCACTGCACGGGTAACAGCTTGAAAAAGTTTCCATTTTGCTTTTAGGCTTATGTTCGGCTTGCTTAAAAAACTATTCCATGTCATGTTGATTCCTTGTTTGGCCTCCCGGGTTTTTCGCTTAAGTGCTTGTTGAAAGTCAGGCTTGGTGTAAAAATAATTCCCAAGTACTTGTATTCGTTAACTACTTTTATTGGGTTTCCTTGATAGGTCCATTTTTCGCCCGCAGCAAGCCTTCCTCGTTGACGAAAAACCATAATTTCCGATTTCAGCATATTTACGTCCATTCCCCATAAGCCACAATAACTCTCATAGATTACTGAGTATCGATTATTGAGTATCACGATAATTGATGGTTGAGTTTTGAGTATCGAGTTCTAAATATTGAGCACTGAGTATAAAGCACTGAGTATCGATTACTGAGTATCGAGTACTGTGTATAGAGTTCTAAGTTTTTAGTGCTGAGTATAGTTTACTGATTATCGAGTACTGAGTAACGAGTACTGAGTATTGAGTAAAGCACACATATTATACACAATTGCTGCTTTGGTAAATCATATTTTTACTGTACCCATTAAAAATTCAAAGGGAGATCATGAAGTTGTGCAAACACAAGTATGCGACATCTGAAGAAGTAATTTCGGAAGGATCGCTCTTCGGTGATCACAATACTGCCATGATATCTCAACAACCACCAGGACAGGAGAATAGATTATTGGAGTACAATTGCAATTTACCGTTGTTTGCCCTGGAAAGGGACCCTATTAAGTTCTGATTGGTGAGAAAGACGCATTGCCAGTGCTTTCTGACTTGGCATTGTCATATCTTATTACACGGGAAGTCCGTACATCTGGAACGATTGGCATCGGCTATGTGCGTGTTTTCTGACACCAGAAGACGACAATGACCGATGAGCACATAACTCAACGCGTCTTCCTAAAATCGTTGTCTAACGATTATTGGTAAAATCAAAAGCTTTTAAGTTTCGAAGATTTAACTGAATACGTTTTTTATGCTTTGTAGTTCGAATGCTCTAGTTTTGAAAGATGATGAATTAAAAAAAGTAAACACTGCATTTGTTCCATTAATTTAAATTCATGAATAAGTTTTCAGAAATTTTATGTTATATATGAAATAATAAAAAAATAAATATGCTATTAGAAAGTGTTTCGATATTTTTGTAATATTTGACAACCTAATAATCGATTCTTAAATTCTTATCCTGTGACGAAAGTAATTTTTTGTCGTTCTGAGTACGGGGCTTTACTCATGATAACCTAAATTATTCAAGATAAGACAAATAATGAAGTAGAAATTGAATTCTATATATATTTTTACTTGGTTATTTGATTAATAAAGTTTTATACACATTTTTCAATAGTTGAGAATTCCCTTCATCATAGTAACTAGATTTCCTAAATTTTCTGTTCGCAGAAATTCATGATATACTTCCCCCCATAAACCACTATACTCTATGCTTTACATTTGGGTTTGCTCGAGTTTTGGGAATCCAAATATGGCAAGTGCCATTGCCAACGTTTGCCTTCGGCCTCCTCTGCTCACTCTCACTCTCCCTCTCTCTCTTTCCCCGCTGTTGTAGAGTGCCAAAAGCACTAGACACCCGCATACAATGGGAAATGCATTTCCATTTCCATAGCATTGGTGTGTTTTGTGGGGAGTTGGGTGCATCAATTGAGCCAACAGGCGCACTTCAAATGTTATTGAAATATTTATAAGTTAGACACACAACTCGCACACACACACGCACACACTAACAGGATCGATGTGGAGAGGCTCAACACTTACAGCAATCAAATGCACACAATAAAACATTTTCAATAACTCTTTCGACGCTGCAAACTGAGGCCATTAAGGGACTTTGAAATAGCCCACAAATTTTGGGTACACATGCTGGGATTAGAGTTGTGTTTTTTTTGTTGGTTTCTTTTTGTTATTTACTGGTGGGCTATGTATGTGTCCCACTGTGCCAAAAGCCCGCCCAATGCGTTTTCAATGGACTATGTAATGCTGATGAGTTACACCGAGAGAAATGAAACAACGAGCATTAAGCTGTGGGCTTTCTTTCCTGTCATATGTTATATGAGAGTATAGCCTTAAAGAGAAAATTTTCCAAATGTTAAAGCCAATATTTATGCAATTTTAAATGCAGCATCAGAGCAATATAACTAGATATAAGATTATTGTTTGGACATTAACAAGTGTCCAGGTTGCTCTATATCTACTTTGCATACAATGCAGCCTAGTAAAGTGAAGTTCGTGTCATTGGATACACACACATCCGCAATGCCGAAATGTCAATGTGTTTTTTGCCGACCCCTGCTCTAAATAAAAGAATATAAATATTGTAACACATCCCAGCCTAGAGATATTATTTTTGAAGTTGTATATCTTCTAGTCCAATTTCTTCTCAGTGTACGCTCTGCATGCCTGCTCCTCAAGTGGCTATCAATCGTTGCCCTAGCCAGTTTCTGTTTCATTTTTTTCCTCTGCTGTTGATGGAATTATTTGCAGTTAGAAACAGATTTTCTCTCCGTTTCTGAGGCTCTTTAATTTTTTAACAAATTTTGTATTTACAGATTTTTAGTTAGCCTCTGCTGAAGGCGACTAGGCTTCTCCATATGAATATAGACGAGCATTTGATTGCTTTGAAAACATGGAAATTCACTCTATCTCGCTTTTCCCTTTATTTTTGCTAAATTACTAACGAGTTTTTCTGTTTGTTGGGGGTCGCAGAAAAAATCAAATGCAAGTCACGTACTCAGAGTTCGGGAAAGAGAACGAGATAGAAGGGAATGCGGCATCAGCAAGGACATTGTCAAACACAAAGCTGCCGCCTGGTGTCCTGTCCTAGGTCCTTTCGCCTGTCTTCGGCGTCACTCAACGCCGCTGTTTGTTTGTCAACAACGAAACCCCCGAACCTCGAACCCCGTGCACGCAAATTGCGCAAATCCTTTTAAAAGGCAAAAGCAAAGCAAAAGCCGCCATTCGCGCCGCTCTACGCGCTTCTGGCACCCTGAATACAAAAAAAAATCCCTTCATTCCGCCCACACTCCCACAATGTTTAAATACGCAAACAGCCGACAGAAGCTACGTGCTTGGAAAATAATTTAAAAGCTCAAAAGGTGAGCAAAACCAATGCACATAGGCACGTTCTAAACAAAAACAACAACCACAACTAGAGAGAAAAATACAACGTTTTGTAAGCGTTCAAATATAAGCAAAACGCTTATAAAACAAAACGCTGCTGTGACATTTATAAAACGCATCAAAGTAAGCGTTTTATAATCGAAACGCACCCATCTTTATAAGCTTAAAAAAGTCGCTTGCAAAACATGTTTTATAATTCATTTTTATAAGCTTTCCACAAGCTTTGTAAATACGGTTACAAAACACGTATTGTAAGTGAAATAAGAAAGCGTTTTAAACATTTATTTTGTGAGTGTTCTGGTTGGTTATTTTTATTATTCAAAAATTAAAACGAAATTAAATTAGCGTTTTCCCTGCTTTAAGGGGAAATACAAAGTCCTCTTCCTTCCTTAATATGAGAGTGAAAGTCTCTGTAATAGAATTAATGTAAATAGTTGACTTTAAACTGCATGTAAGCATTGTTACTTACTTACGAATGCATGACTTGTCCGCAGTAAATTTTCTTGCACTTGATGTTGACAATCGTATATAATCTGCTTTCTTAATTTTTTCCTAATATTATTGCTGCTGACATTAAATAAATTTAAGCCCGCATTTACTTTTTTAAAGAAAAATTTTCACTTGTTTGCTCTTCAAGAAAGACAACGAGAATGAGATACACATTTTTTTTCTTGCCTTTGCTCAAGGTTACCTTTTTTTTTCTGCCATGCCAGCTGCAGCTGCGTAGCACGAAAAGACTAGAAGTTTTGCGAAGAGAGCGAGAGAGAGTGAGCACGAAATTTCTCTCGGTCGCCGAAACGACATTCGCAAATAGCTTACTTTAGCAAGTGTTTTGTAAATGTCGTAGGCTGCCATACGACAACGCTTGCAAAAGCAATCTTACTTTAAGCTTGGTTTGCATAACGTTTGCTAAATTGCTGGCTTCCAGGTGTCAAAGCATATTACGCACGCAGCGCATTCCTTGGTGGTTTAGGCAAAGAAAAACGTTATAGGCCTTACGTACTGCCTATAGCTATACAAAGAGACACAACTGCTTCTTTAGTACTATTGTTCTTATGGTTTTGAGCATAAATCCTTCGGACAAGCAACGCCCCAAGGTTTTCCATCCGATTTAGGTCCGGGGAGCACGCGGGCCACTCCAAAAACCGAACATAAGTGCCTTGTGTTGAGTGCATTATTGTCCATTTGAAAATGCATTTTAACGCCTTCTACCGCGAGAGAAGGCCATAAAATTGTAAAATCCACGTACTCTCTGGAGTTCATATGAGCGCTTGGAAATGCCAGCTCCAAGCATCCACACTCGCAGAACACAACCCAAATCATCAATGATCCTCCTCCAAAATTTATCTTGCAAAAGTACAGGTGTTATTTCCTCAAATCCCTCCAATAGTGCGAAAACCCATCAGGAAAGTCCAAATTATACTTTTTCTCATCCGAGAAAATGATCTGGAAAGATGAATAAGTATTTGCATTGCTCTATACAAACTTTTTACTTTTGTCCAGTCAGTTGCCATGTTATCTCTGGCGAATTTCACCCGGGCTTCCTATGCGGTCCAGTAACCTTTGGTGCCACCTTAATTTTTGTCGCACTATGTTTTCAGAGTTTTTTAAAGAACGTGCAACGGTCCAGCGAGTCACTTTTATGCGGCATTCAGCCGATAATTCATTAGCGGTTTTTAATGAATTAGTTGCTCTTACTAATAAGCGCTGGTCACACTGATTTGTCTTCGGCTTACGACCTCCGGTTTTTTTCCACATTAATTTTTTTTTTTAATATTTCGCTTATAACTTTGCCGGATCGTCCCATTTTCAGACAATTTAACGAAATAAGCAAATTCTACATTTGAGCGTCAAAATTTGGCCTTTCTCCGACATCTGACAGCTCTGCCCACTTGGCATATTAACAAACCATTAATAGTTACTCAACCAATATACGCATATAAAATCGTCGCCAGCAATTACACAAAATACACAAAACCGAAAATTGAATTAGTATCCACCTTTTTAATTATTTATTACCCTTTAGATGTTCCATCATTTTCTGCTTATCCTTCTCACAGGGTATCATACAAAATGGCGTAAAAAAAGCACCAGGTTACAACTCCCACTCAAACTTTCTTTTCCTTGTTATTCTCGCATTATTTCCGTGCCTCGTGAGTTTGTTTTAAAAATTTATGAAAATTTGTTTTTCCCCAAAGCAACAACGACAGTCAGCGGCTGGTAAAACGGCAAACATCAAAAGAAACACCAAACTGCAAGCGCCAAAGGAGAAATCACTCGAGCAATTTGCATTTTCAATTTGCAAACAACAAACAAGGCCAAGTTGGGTAACCACAAAACGTTCTAACGAAGCAATAATCAATTATCAATAAATTTTGTATCGAAGGGGAGGAAGGGAGCCGCCCAGGGAAAGCTTTCGCCACTGATTAAGGATGTGATGTGGCGGAGCAGTTGTCTGACTTTGACTTTTATCTGCAGCAGAAGCGGTGCTTCGCCAAAGACGGAGGTAGTATCAGTTGTAGCCTGCTGGGCTTTTGCATACGACAGGCCCTCGGCACAGCTTAAATGACATTTTAAGCACGCAGACATACAAATGAATAAATACAGGTGAACGAATGAAACAACGCAGCATACTGGAGATGTGAGAGCTGGGTTTATGCGCGAGTTAAGATTTTTGGAAAATTTAAGGAATTAACAAAAATTTTCTAAAATCAATATAGTTGGTGTTGTCTTGATTTATCATTATAATCAACTACTCGAACAATTATAGTACAGAGGCTGCACTGTCCGGCAACAATTAATCAATGAATGTCGACTCATTGACTCTGTCAACAACCTTAATCCTTTAACTGTTTCTTGTAGCGGTCCAAGAACACAGCAAATCAATCGTTATGTAACTCAGCGCGTTTCTTCTGCCTCTTAATTGAATCAATGAACCCCACTTTGCAGTGGCTTTGGTGGCTTTTTCTCAAACTTTGCCATTTGGATTTGGCGTTATTTAATTGCTCAAAATGTGGCTAATCCCTAACCCCCAATACGCTTTTTATACACAACAAAAATATCGTGACAAATGCCCTGCAAAGTATGCTATAAAAACGTTTCTTTAAAATGTTTTATTTAGCTTTACATTTATTTCTTCTTTGATGCCCTATCATTTCATTTTAAATCTGTTTTGTAAACGTTTTCTCCTTCCTCCTTGCTTTTATGTTTTCCTGATTTATATCACCGCATAAACGCACTTCAGCGCACCAGTTGACAGTCGAGACACTTGGAGACACCTTAACACCTTGTCGCGCTACAGAAATTTCAAAAATTTCTACCTTCCTGCTGAAGGTACATTTCCATTCATTTCTTGGTTGGTTTCGCTGTTTTATCCTTGACTGCATTTTGGCGGCACTTGCTTTCTGTTTTCTCTCGCTCTTGTCTTACCTTGGCTCTGGCTTTGGCCTGGCTTTGGCTCTTTTGCAAATTACTTTGCAAAAATGAAGAGACAGCCTGCCGCAGCCCTCCGCCCTCCGCCCACCACCTGCAATATCTGTAGATATGCGCAAACACTTGGCAGGAAATGCTGGGAGCCAGGACCAAGACCTGGGACTCGGTGCATATCTTCTCCATCCTGCAGCAGAAACAGCTTCAGCCGATGAGTGTTTGCTTTTGCCCGCTGGCATTAGAGAAATGATGATGGCAATGCACAGTGGTGTGAAGGTGGAAGAGAAATGTCCTATGTCCTAGCTCAGATTTGTCCACCAAGGGCATTCAGTTTTATTATATAGAGAGGGTGGGCTCGTGTCGGTGTAAATAGCGAAATGTGTTCGGCCCCTGCGGGATAGGCCTGCCAATCGCTGTTGTATTTCCTCAGAGATAATTTTAGGTAATTTATTATATTCAGGACAAATTACAAAACAAAGATCCCACAAATCTAAGTTTTTTCACCACATTTTTGCCACTGTGCCCTACTGTAGAGCTAGTCCTGGTCGCGTATGCAGCTTCTTGATATCCAGTGCAATTGGGTGCGTTGCGTATCCTGCCTTCAATTTCTCAGCTGTCTGCTTGCTGTCTGTTTGCTGCCAGGCAAAAACTCCCAGAGTCCTGTAGTCCATAGTCCCTGGCACAGGCAAAACAGCAACGTAATCACCTTTTGCAATTAATTTAAGTGGATTTAGTGAGCGAGGGTTTTTGCGTATTTGCCGTCCCTCTCTCCTCTGTGGCCGTATTATCGCCATGTTGAAAAATGGCTGACTAAAGGTGTTGATGAGCTGCTCCTTCTGTTGTTGTTGTTGTGGTTGTTGTTGTTTTTGCTGCTGTTGCTCAGCTTTTGGCAAATGACTTTGAGTTGGACGTGTAAGGTAACGTTGCCAACGGGGATTTTGGTTAAGGAAAATTCCTTCTTTTGGTTTTAGATTAGACATTGAGCCCTGACTTGGGATAAAAACTGTGGCAAGCTAGTTGCCAGCTCTGGGCGAAGCGTAACCATGTTCTAGTAGATTTTCACGTGGGGGAATTTAACGAATTTCTGCGAGAGAGTAAACCTAATTCATTTTTAAATCTTAGCTGGAAATTGAAGTAAAAATTGTAGTAATCAACTAAACATATTACTTAACAGTACCAAACAATACAAAACCAACCAAAATTAAACAAAAAATTTAAAGAAGAAGAAAAATTCAATAAAAACAACATTTTTAAAATACTTTGAAAATTTTGAATAATAAATTATAATTGCGGTAATGCGGCATCATAATAGCCAATTTGAGGTACGAGGAGCATTATCAAAGAAATAGTATGCTACTTTAAAGTGATACTGCTCCTCCAACACAAAAACACTAGATGCAAATTTTTTCTGATACCTGTTCACGGATCAATTATTCAGCTGAACAAGCCCAATGTCAGCCCTACCCGACTTCGATATACCCGTAATAAATGTTTAATAGCCTTCCTGTGTTCCTGAGGGGGTTAGGGGTGGCAATATTTGATCGATATATCAATATTTTGGTTGGACGATATATAGATATAGGCGATTATCGATATTTTTATAAACGATATATCAGAAAAAATTAATAAAAGATATAAAAGAAAAAATAAACTGTCGCTTTTGTTATGCACAAAGCGTATAGAAAAAA